>AVPN01000466.1:2900-31896 GCA_000695325.1 Pleurobrachia bachei | reverse complement strand
CCCCCGGAAATTCTGATTCACCCAATCTCTCTCCAACTAGAATGTAACTTCAGCCCGGACTGGTAGATGAAAATCACAATGCTAAATATCTTCGTGTGCATTACATGCTGTAAAAAGGGAGACTAGAGAAAAATTATTGTTTTGTGAGGATGATGTTGTAGATATTGAGTAGAATTGTTCTATTACAATATATTATGCAGGGCTGAATGTTTTTAAAGAGCAGATGTTTTTGAAAATATGCAATGTTTTACATACAATTCATGATTTGTTGAACTCTGAGTGTTTCATTCCCTGAATATATCCACCCTTTCCCCCTTCCCCCTGCCCTAGAACCCACACAAGTTGCTGACCCAAACACCTCTCGTGCAGGTATGTTAAAGGGTAAGCTGCCAGTGGACCTCTCCGACACTAGGACCAAGGTGGCCCTGGGGGTGGCCGCTGCAGGGACACTTGCTGCTGCCGGTGCCCTCTACTACATCACCCGACCATCAAATACTGAGACATCTGAGGATGAGGTTGTAATGGAAAATGTGGTGGTTGAAGAACCGGCTGTGGTTAAGGAGAAGGTGGTTGAAACCAGCCAGAAGGATCAGGCAGAGGCCAAGAAAAAGGAGGGAACGGACCACTTCAAGAAGTCCAATTACACGGATGCCATTGCGTGCTACCTGGATGCCATTGAGTTGTTCCCGGAGGGGAGTGATATTGAGAGGTCCCATTGTTATCAAAACATTGCCGCTGCGAGTGAGAAGATGAATAAACTACAGGATGTCGTCAAGTACTGCACCCTGGCCATGGGCCTAAACCAAAAGTACATCAAGGCCATTCTCCGGCGAGCCACAACGTACGAGAAGCTGAAGAACTACGCAGCTGCGATCAAGGATTGGACGGCGGTGTGTCTGATTGAAGGACCCCAGAAGTCCATGAATTCAGGATACATGGCCACCAGTGACCGTGTGTTGAAGCTCTACGGGGAGGAGCAGGCTAAGATAATAATGGCGAACAAGGAACCCCGGCTCCCCTCACACACCCTCATCTCGGCCACTCTAGATAACGTCCACATGAGGGATTTCCATGATTCTACCGACCCTGAAACTCTGACAAACGCCGGGGATAAGCTCTACCTGGAGGTCCTTGCCGATTTGGAGAGCAAATCTTACGATGTGATCGTGGAGAAGTTGGACAAAGCGCTGGAAAGCGAGCCTGAAAAGTTCCTAAACCACCTAAGATGTCTCCGGGGGATCTTTGCCACCATCATGGTGGACTACAACAAAGCCATTGAGTATTTTGATGCAGTTATCGGAGACCGGACAAGCTACCTTCGTCTCAAAGTTCAGGCGTATGTTCACCGAGGTGAGGTGTTTCAGGGTAAGGGCGACAAGAATAGGGCTCTTCCGGACTACAGTGCTGCGGTGGGGCTGGACGAGGACCATCCTGATCCGTATCTACATCGTGGTCAGTTTTACCTCTCAATTGAGGCCCTCCAGCCCGCCCTGACTGATCTAAAGAAGTGCATTGAACTGGATGAAGAGTTCCCGGCTCCCTGGACTCAGATGGTGTACGGGCAGTACCAAATGGCACGTACCGTCAGTCCCTCCCTTCTGAACGAAGTGTTCGCTAATCTGGACAAGATGGTGGTGAAATTCCCCAATGTCGCAGACGTGTTTGCACTCTACGGTCAGATCCTTCAGGACCAGAGGGAGTTCGTCAAGGCTGAAGAGAAATTCATCAAGGCTCAGGAGTTGGCACCCCACAATGTTACCTATAAAGCCCACCAGGCAACCCTCAAGATGATGGCTGAGAACAACTTTGACAGTGCGCTGGTGCTTCTTAACGAGGCGATTGAAGAGGATCCTAAGTGTGATTTTGTGCTTGAGAACCTGGGCATGATCTACATCCAGAAGCAACAGTATAAGGAGGCCCTGGGGTGTTTTGAGAAGGCTTTGGAGCTGGTGAAAACGGAGGCAGAGGCGGCTCACGTGTCTGCCCTTTATATTGGTTTGAAGTGTCAATGGGAGGTTTGCGAAGAGTACGGGGTTAAGCCAGTCAGTCTGAGTGATCTCCAGGGATTCGGGGATATGTCACCCAGTTGATAGGGATCAGGGTGTCTTCAGAGGGAGAGAGTTGATTTCTCTTTTTAACATAACTTATGTTTAATTTTTGCAGCTTTCGACTACCTATACACATAACATAACTTTTATACTAAAAACATGAAGTTTTGTTCTGATCATTGTGTACTACACTTTCAACATGTACACTGTGTCTGTGTATTGCGGTGTATCTCGTTTTATCTCTCTATCTATCTCTCTCTATCTATCTATCTCTCTCTCTCTCTCTCTCTCTCTCTCTCTCTCTCTCTCTCTCAGTCCCCCTGTATTCCTCTCTCCTTCTTTCTCTCCACGCCCTATATCTAGGAGCTCCATGAGCCTTCCTCATTACTCACTATTCACTAATCCCATCCTATTGCCTCTCTAGGCGACATGTAAAAGAAGCACTAACAAGTAATAGCTAGTAGCTACTCGAGATAGATGCGGTGTCAGCAGACCCTGTCTGGAGCTGCAAACAGTGGCAATAACACAGTCACACACGGATCTTACAATAATGTCGGATTTACTGTAAGTACAGATTACAGAAGATACCTGATGCCCCATTGTCCCATCCCCCTCTGTGTGTGTGCAAATAACAAAAGTTGGAAGTTGAGCAGATCCCTAAAATCCAAATATAATTCCGATATTCCATCCCTTCTCTTTCTCCCTGTAGGTGTACTGTACAGGTTGTGACCTTGTCATTCTAGACGATTCCTTCTGTCGGGTGCAACTGCTGAACAATGTCAGCGAGTGTCGAGAGAGGGTGTCAGCGGTGGCGATATGCCCCACTACAGGCCGGATAGCTGCTCTCTGTCATCACACAGTGTTCATCCTGGCACCTAGCCCAACCACGATGGATGATGTAGGTGGATTTTATGTTCCATATTTTAATCTGGGTTTTTTGACTTGGTTACGAAGTAACCTCTTGCCAGCGTGCGTGAAGGGATTGCGTGAAGATTTTTGACTACTGTAGACATACCGAGATTTGGTGTTTCACTACAATTTTCATGGTTTGAAGTACATTTCAATCGAAATATGTAACTCTAAAAGTTTGGCTGGAGACTATTACTAAGTATAGAATTAGCCTCATTTGATCCAGTCTGGGGTTGTGTAAACCATTTAGATTATTGGGTTAAATATTCTCAACTCTGTTTTTTCAGGAGTTTCCCTACCAATGGTCTGTTGTTAAGGTATTACCTATTGGTTCACCTGTCACCTGTGCCGCGTTTAGTGGTTGTGATCTGATCCTTACTGGACACCAGCTTCTCATTTATAACACAACAGACTGGAGTTGTCTATGGAGTAACCAGTGAGTAATGTTGTAACCCTAATTTAGAATCCGGGGTGCAGTGGGAGAGAAACGTAATTAGTCAGAGGGGGTGGCATGGAAATGTGGGTTATCCTCGTTTCAATAAACACCCAGCTAAGCTCGCTCAACTATTGTTTACAGTGTATTTTAATCCAGCCCTTAATTAATTTCTAACCCACCGCAGTTTGACCGAGGTAGCTGTTCAGCTGACGGTTTCCCCTGACGGAAGATTCTTCACCACTCTCTCCGAAAACTCGAAAGTCCTAAAACTATGGAGAAAAAGAAAAGGTACGCTTCTTATCTTGTCATGTGTAATTAGGGTTTTGTGTACATGGTTGAGATAGTGTGAAGATAGACACGGCGGGAGTGTGTAGGTGGGTCATATCAGGAGGGCGCGGAGTCACACTTGTAATGGTAGTCGCGCGCCCACAACACCACATATTCCCCTGTAGATGGAAGGGATTACAGAAGCGAGGTGATACGACATCCGGAAACGGTGATTGGAGCAACATGGAGACAGCTTCCTGTTGAGCTACCAACGTGAGTGGATCGGGAATTAGTTTGGTAAAATGATACCATGTCTCTACAATTCTAGTTAGAGAGAGAATCGATTGGAGACTTCAGATAATATCCGCCTCTCTATCTCTCAGAGATTCAGTACGACAAGTTCTCCTCACCTCATGTAAAGATTGCATTGGGAGAATCTGGTTGGAGACACCCAATGTTTACTCAACATTCTCTGGACGACAGGCTTCCAACAAATCGTTTGTTCTTGGTAAGTGTTTTACATTGGAAAACAAACACTCTCACCTCTCAAATTTGTATCTGTTTCACCCCTGATTTATGTGTGTTGGGGGATAATTAAGTGTGCCACACCCTTACACAAACAAGTGGTGCTACAACTGACTCGATCTAACTGACAATGACCACCCCTTAGGAACTGTTCTGGACCCTTCTAAGGAGGCATCAGAGAAAGGGTCCGATGGATCACCCTATATTTTCCAGTGGTTCAACAACAAAGCTACTGCATACAGGTAACAACACCTTGCACTCTCTCTCTCTCTCTCTCTCTCTTTCCCCATCAGTCCTTCGCTATGCTACCCTCCCTGCTCTCTTCCCCCGTTTCACTTCAAAATATCCTCCCCTATCCGATCTCTAGATGATCAATAACTCTCCCCCTCCCAGTGTGTACTATGAGAACGCCCATCTGCACGGTGAAGACCTCCTTGCAGAGCGACTATCTGTAAGCTCCTATGATATAGCTGTTGAGGAGGATTTCATTCTCTCCGACACCGACCAGTCGCCTCCCCCCGAAGATGTGGGAAACAGCACGTTTTATAACAATTCTAGAGCAGTTAGTCAGTTGTTCGTGTTTCCAATTGTATGTGTTATATCTCCACAGCCATCTGAACACTATCCGAACAACATAGAGCCTATCCAAAAGTAACCTCCCCGGTTGCACAACATAGAAATAGAGACTGTAACCTCCCTCCTTCCCCACAGAGAGTGAGTAAAGACATGCTGGAGCTTAAGACTGGTAAAGTAAAGGAAATGAACGAGTTTCAATACACTACTGCACAGCTTCTCAAGCTATGGTTCAAGGTAAACAGAGGCCTAAAACCCCTGAAAATCAGTTGTTATTTTCAATTTTCATTCTGTTGAACTTTCCAAAGATACTTAGATATGACAAAATCACGGGGGGAGGGGGTCGAACAAGGCAAAGAAAACCATAGTTTTCAAAACATTTTCAGAAAAAAAACAAACTAATTTCAAAACAAATAAAACTAAACATTTTCAGACATTTGATTTGGTTGTGTGTGTGAGTCCAGTGACTGGATCTCTCATGGGATGGAGAGTGGAGAAGATAGACGTAGCGTACCCCTTCCAGGCTCTAACTGCACGATTTGTCCTCCGACTTCCATGGTAACTATCATCATATTGAGATAATGATACATTGTTTTTTGATATTTCATTTCACAAAGGTCAAAGATGTACCCTTCTTTTCTTTGACACATGTCCCCTACTCAGGTCTCTTTTCTTTGACACATGTCCCTCTACTCAGGTCTCTATCCTACGCGGATGCACGACAGTTGAAGCACGAGTTCCGTGTATTTAGTAGTAGGCGAATATCGTGTAATGGGCAGAGGGAGAAAAGTAGGCTGAGGGGAGCTGGAAGACGGGCCTTTCCCGCCATTCCTGACCTGGTACGTGGTTTTTTGTGGGTCTATTGTGTGGCTCTCACAGCATTTTATTCCATAATTCGGTCACACTATCATGATGTGCTTGTTTGGTCTAAATTTACAAAACTGGATAGAAAAGTATCCGTCAGTTAAACTATTACTAATAAGTTTACGCCGGACATCTTGAGTCACTCCATTTCCAGAACCTCATTATGAGGCCCAATAGAGTTACCACCCCACTTGGTGACACCAACCGCATTTCCCTTTTCACCCCTCGAGGGTGGGCCCGTGTTACTAACAAAGAGGGACTGCCGCTGACCCGGCCTGAATATTCCCAATATCCGGGACTTGAGATATCGTTTAAATCGTTCATTTACAATGGTATAGATAATAGGGTTCCCAAACGCGCTCAGTTCATAGAAAATTATATCCGGTCGGAGATGCCAGTTGGCTTCACTGTCAGTTGTCATTATTATTAGTTTCCTGGCAATGTAAGGAAGCCATGATACCACAAAAAGGCCAGATACGACCCCAATTGTCAGTGTGGCCTGTTTCGCAGACCGACCCAGCCGTGCTGCAGCATTACTCGCGATTACCAACAGCCACAGATTACACACAATGATCCCGATAAAAGGGAGGAGAACCCAGGGACCTGCGATGATCATATCAACTTTACTCCTGCTTTCAAATTTCACAGTACAATCTGAATTAATTGGCTCAAACACGGCAGTGGTGTTGTGACACAGGTACATCACTGAGGGGATAACTGACCAGCTCCAGATCACCCCACTGAGTGCATTGGCCTTTGAAAGGGAGATGGATTCCCGGAAGTAGAAAGGGAATATGCAGGAGAGGAGACGGTAGAGGGAGATGGTGAAGATGAAAGAGATGTTAGCTGCCCCGGGGATGTAGACCGCGTGGGCTGATATAAAACACATCCTGTCTCCCATCACCCAGGTGTGGCCGTTTAGCCGGATTGCTGCTTCAGGTATTACCTAACATAAGAGAGGTAGATTAGGAAATTGCAACATGGAAATACACAATGTAATGGAGAATCCTCCTTTAAAATTATGAGATGATCCATAATTATTAATTGAACGATCAAAAAAACAAGCTCAGCAGCGTAGAGTCTCATACCTGAACAAATATATAGATAAGATCAGCGATGGCGAGGTTCCGTACAAACACGATCGAGATGTTATCACCGCTGAAGGCCTTGTTACACATGGTTGCCATGACAACGAAACCGTTACCAAGGATACCACAGATGCACACAAAGAGAACCACGACTATGAGGAGGTAGTGCTCAAATGCACTGTTACACACGTCAACGTAGGTTGTGTTGTTCATTGCTGTAAGAAGAGGTTATGGGACACGATTAACCAACTGCTTAAAAAACTGGTCATTGAAGAGAATAGACGATGGTTTTAGCATGAAGGTTTTAGCAAAAGAAAATTAAATCCGAACTACCCAGTGGTTAAGTTCTTGTTACAGATATGGGGGGTAAAATGAGCTGTACTAATATGAGTTGCACACAGTCCTATGTATTAAAACTACTCTGTTCTATCAATTTTCACTCTCTTTCTCTATCTCTCTCTATCTCTTTCTCTCTTTTTCTTCTCTCTATCTTAATCCTTTTCATCAATTTATGCTATTCAATAGAACACAATAATTAAGGGAACTCAATGATAAGAAATCATAAACCGCTAATTTCTAAATCATCAATCTATCAGAGCTTTAAATTTAACGGGTGCTAGATAGCTATAGCCAAACACATACATGTGGAGACAAAGAGATCTATACACGACACAGCACAGTTATAGTCAGTACCAACTACTATAGGGGAGAAGGAAGTGTATTGTGTTCCTTTGGGCGGTGTTAGTTTGGCATGGAGAGACATGTGCACTTCCTCTTCATTCAAACTCCCCCCACCTCGCATGTGTTATAGTGGGGGAGATGATACACAGCTGGTAACACAAATATATCTCCTGTGATCTAGGTATAACACAAACATATATCTTTCACTTGTTTTTTCAACACAGGAGATAGACATGGTATAAGAAATAAGGGTCGCTTTTGAGAATCTCATTGAGATCAAGATTGAACATGTTTGCGGGCAGTCCAGAATCAGGGGCTTTGATCACGTTCCCGGAAGAGTATGTTCATGATGAGAAAGATAACAGATATATCGGGCTAAAGCCATAATAGCGAGATTATCATGGAATCAATACAAGTGTACACCTCCCAAGTCTAGATGATCTTATATCGGGATTTGGGAGACATTCTGTGACACGTATAATGACGAGTGTTGCAGAGGGAAGAGTAAGGGATCAGCCACCAGAGAGAAAGAGGGAGAGATAGAGTGAGTGAAGGAGAAGCGAAGGGAGAGAGACGGGAGGGGAGACCGCTGCTGATGAGTTATACCGCTTGTTAAAATTCATTGTCACCAATGAGAGAACAGCTGCCTCTCTTTATTTGTCAACTTCTTTACTCCGATCCTCTTATTGAGTGGACGGGTTGGTAGGACCACTTTGCGGCGGCGGTGTAACAGCACAAGGACCACTAGGTCTCCAGATTAAAGAGGGGGGTGGAAAAGTCATAAAAACACATATGGTAGAGCTAAGTCAGCGAAGTGGAACCACGCCCATAACAATAGAGTTTAAATGAAGCCCCCACAGCTCACTTGATAGTCTCTCTCTAGGGGCAAACACAGAAGTAACGGGTGGGGGATGGTGTATGCTGACAGGGAGTTGGGGGGGGGGGAGATATAGAGATGGAGGAAGAGAGACTTATAGAAAGCTAATAGAGAGAGTTGATCACTAAAAGTTAGGTGTGAAAGATATAGATAGGTTGATACTTGATCGAGGAGGAGACGAGGGGCGGTAGAGCATGGTGTAGACGATATTCCCGGCCTTGCTTAGCTCGACTAGACGCAGAGGGTGACCTCACTGACCATGTAGAGTGACCACCTGGGGATCACTTGTTTTCATCGGGTAAACAAGGACGGATAGAGAGAGGGATAGAGGGATAGTTGTCACGAGTCACCTGTCACTACTAACTACCGCCGCACCAGTGACCAGATGAGACAAAAGTGTAAAATATTTATAGCAAGACCTGAGTATAATAAAGTGGTTAACTGGATAGACGTCGCCTCTAGGAGACTAACTTTAAACTTTCAACGGGCATTTGGCTTCGTGCAACGGAAGGTGAAGACATTCCCCACCCACTACTGCGTGTTCCCTCCCTATAGCAAGATGCATGTTCCTAGGTGGCGACAACAATAACAAGCCAGCTGTATGAGCTGGTAGCAGTGTGTTAAACAATAAAAGCCAAATGACTGTCATGTATGGCTCGTGATAGAGAGACGTCAACTATGCGCACTAATATAAATAGTAAGTCTAGACCCACCTAATTGGATAGAGGAGGCTTTGTTTATCGCTGATAAGGTGTTATTATAGGAGGAGGAGACAGAGATAGAGATGGTGATGGGAGAGATATTTATACCTAACACAAAGATACTGAGTGAGTGGGATTCGGAGATTGAGAGTGAGTGAGAGAGAGATAGAGACTAGAGAGAAAGATGAGGAGAGAAAGATGAGAGAAAGAGAGAGAGTTACCGAATGATAGCAGGATAGCTGCGATCATGGGACAACATTGTGCTGCAAGCTATTAGTCTAACTAGCGATGCCAACACATATTACAAGCCTAACTTTCATGTGGCTGTGCTCCATATTCAGATGGGTTCTATTGCTAACATTATTAGGCTGGGGGACAAATGCAAAGCAGTCTCTGAACCATCCTTACATCTTAGCCTCCACTGAGAAGAAAAAGGTTTTTTAGGTTTGAAGAAGGATATTAGGGCCGGCCAATTAGAAAACTGTAGTCGGTGGGCATACTAGAAAGCTACTCCAAAGAAGAACCTAGCGCGTCAGTGATCTTACAGGTACACAGAACATCAAACAAAGCGATATGAACAATGTGAAAAGTTGATTCAAACTAATAACATTGTTCTTCAATTTTCACAAGAAATAGTGTGGTTGGCGGTTGCCATGTTGTTTTGTTTAAAGTTCATCTATACGTGTAAAAGCATTACCTAATGTATGGTTTAAGTGTGGTTATTCTTTTGTATTAATCCTCACAGAAGCATTTTTAAAATAACAAATGAATATTTTTCAAAAAGACTCAAAATTAAATGCTATTATGTATAATAGCAGTACAGGGCAATATATTTAAACTTACTCTTCAAATACCAGCTAGTGCAAGGATTTGGTAGAGCAGCCCAGGTGGATTGTACTAACTTAAAATGAAGGCGATCTGGACAGTGGACATTATTATGTAGAATGTAAGAACACCAATTGCTGCAAGGCCTAGTGATAAGAAACTAGTGGGGGCAAACTTTAACTTCAAGAGAGGATGAATATATGCTGGATATAATGGGATAAAATATGTGGATAGATCAATTTTATGGAGGGGACACAACCAATCGTGCATGCGAATTGATTTTATCGGTCAACACTCGTGACATGATACAAAGGACGGTCTCCGGTGGTAATACGGTCATTAAAATCACATTTCACAATGAATTGTTCGCTTTCAAGTAGCTATCATGGCAAACAGCTGAGCTCTAACGGAGTCATTTCCCTCTGTTTGGCCCTACCCTATACCTGTATCCATCCATCATACACCCTGACTTTTGAACACTCCCATTCCCACAATCCAAAACTCTTGAACACACACTCTAATTTAAAGCTCCACACAAGGGTATTCTCCTTATTTGCATCGGGCAGGATCACTCCATGATTCTTAGCCGCCATGTTAGAGAGGGTGTTCAATAGTTGTGGAATGACTGTGACAGTTTATTATCCCCCCTCATCAGGAAGGGACACTGGTGGATCTACGGACGATCAGTCCTCCTAGTTTGTGTCTGGTTACCTCGCACATGGACGGTACAGTTAACCTCTTCACCCTAGAGATGGGAGTGGATGATGTTACATTTACTGATATCAGTAATCTGGTTCACGAAGTACGGTGCTCCGGGCACAGGTGAGCGAATTGTTCTAACCCTCCTTTACATTTTCTGTGGTGAGACAGGGTCAAAAAAGGCAATACTAATGTTTAGCAAGTTTAAAAACTAACGACTGTTTTCCACACTGCAGGTGTCCCCCAATGACATCAACATCTCACCCCTACATTCCACTGGCCCTGACTACCAGCTCTGAAACAGGTAACTATGGTAACCATGGTAACTATGGTAACTATACCAATTACTGGAACTGCAGGAAATGCACATCCAACTATTCTGACTTGTGTATTTCACGAGGTTGGAGATAATCGAACAGTAATTTCCTAGGAACGCTGGATAGTCCCGGTTACGGTGAGTTAATTCTCTGGAGGATGAGTTGTATTGGTCCCATGACAACAAGAAAGACTGGAATTCTAGAACTCGCCCGAGTTGACACAGACCGAGCTGCGGATTTTACTGCGGTATGGCTATGGTTTTACACTCCTTCGTTTATGAGATAAAAAAACACTTCCACCTTTTTTCCCATACCTCATTCTGATTACCTGTCCTGTTAGACAGCGGTTAAAATTACCCCCTCCCCCTTCTATCGCAGGTATCATGGTTCCCCAAATCATTCTCCGTGCAACCCCACACTGGTACTGGTTACTCGGATGTTCTGGTCAGTTTCGTGCTACACTTCGTCGCCTTCACCGGTCACTCCCTCGAATTATACCGGGTTATAACACTGAGTGAGAGCATTCAAACCGCTAAACTTCTACTCAACCGAAACAGCAGGTATGTACTTGTGGGTACTGTTGTGTACTGTGAGTGTTGGCGCGATGTACCCTCTCGCGCTTGCCAGCTCACTTACAACCTCGAACGGGTACACCGTGATTAAGTGTGAGTTTTGGATCGGGTTTATATGTTTTGTAACTCCTTTATGTTGTAGCAGTCATGGGGTTGTCAAGTTACCATGGTAACACATTTTAGTTTAGTTTTACATGTACTTTTCTTTTTTAAAACACCAACACTCAACAGCATAACTCAAATGTGCGGGCGAGACACAGGGTAAGAAAACACATGTTGTTCTAACCCTCCTTTACATTTTCTGTGGTGAGACAGGGTCAAAAAAGGCAATACTAATGTTTAGCAAGTTTAAAAACTAACGACTGTTTTCCACACTGCAGGTGTCCCCCAATGACATCAACATCTCACCCCTACATTCCACTGGCCCTGACTACCAGCTCTGAAACAGGTAACTATGGTAACCATGGTAACTATGGTAACTATACCAATTACTGGAACTGCAGGAAATGCACATCCAACTATTCTGACTTGTGTATTTCACGAGGTTGGAGATAATCGAACAGTAATTTCCTAGGAACGCTGGATAGTCCCGGTTACGGTGAGTTAATTCTCTGGAGGATGAGTTGTATTGGTCCCATGACAACAAGAAAGACTGGAATTCTAGAACTCGCCCGAGTTGACACAGACCGAGCTGCGGATTTTACTGCGGTATGGCTATGGTTTTACACTCCTTCGTTTATGAGATAAAAAAACACTTCCACCTTTTTTCCCATACCTCATTCTGATTACCTGTCCTGTTAGACAGCGGTTAAAATTACCCCCTCCCCCTTCTATCGCAGGTATCATGGTTCCCCAAATCATTCTCCGTGCAACCCCACACTGGTACTGGTTACTCGGATGTTCTGGTCAGTTTCGTGCTACACTTCGTCGCCTTCACCGGTCACTCCCTCGAATTATACCGGGTTATAACACTGAGTGAGAGCATTCAAACCGCTAAACTTCTACTCAACCGAAACAGCAGGTATGTACTTGTGGGTACTGTTGTGTACTGTGAGTGTTGGCGCGATGTACCCTCTCGCGCTTGCCAGCTCACTTACAACCTCGAACGGGTACACCGTGATTAAGTGTGAGTTTTGGATCGGGTTTATATGTTTTGTAACTCCTTTATGTTGTAGCAGTCATGGGGTTGTCAAGTTACCATGGTAACACATTTTAGTTTAGTTTTACATGTACTTTTCTTTTTTAAAACACCAACACTCAACAGCATAACTCAAATGTGCGGGCGAGACACAGGGTAAGAAAACACATGTTCGATATAAGACGTTTCATTGTCATTTAATTGTTAAAATGTACGTGGACAATTGTATACGTAAACACGTAAATAAAATAACACATGTTTACATGGGACTAATTCAGTGTATGTACCATGTGTGGTCATTGAAATCAGAATGTCGGTTAAAAGTTGTTCATTATTCCTGCAGGCAGATAATGAATAGTCTAGTCCAGCCACTTTTACAGAAGTAGGTCCAGCTTCACACACTCGCAGCTTATCGTGCATCAGTGTAATATTGCTGAGTCTGCAGAGTCCAAATCTCACGCGGTAGCTATCACGCACCCCTCACGCGTTACACAGCCAGCTCGCAAATATGTTTATCCGCTTTCCGGGAATTTGGCAAAAGCACTGTTTTGTTTGCTATTACGCAGTGTGTGAGTTTGATCCCCTTATTTTTTATTCTACTATGGTCCATCAAGTGATAGTGCAGACCGGACGTAGGACCTAGCTAGTGATTTGTGCTCCGACGCACGTGTCGCTATTTTAGTGCTCATGATAAACCTCCTGAATGGTTTCATTCTCATTAGATACACCGCGGGGTTTAGTGTCGAGTTTAGAGCGGTCAGCACCACATACGTCACTGTCCAACTATACCACCAGAACGGGTTTTCCATGTATAGAACTGTGTAACTTTGGGCGCCCTGGGCCGCTTTGGATTGTGCGCTAAACGACCATGTGTAGTAGTAGATGTAGTTAGCAAAGGTGGGGAGGTTACACAGCACATACACTTGGGTGATGAGAATTATTGTCTTAGTAGCGTGACTCTGGGCTTTACCTGACCCCACCTTGTAACTCCCTTGTCTCTGCTGTAACTTGCAGATTGAGAGAATGCTGCTAAGAGCAATAGGTAGAACGGGTGCGGCTAGCATTGCCACACTTGACTGACCCTTGAGCTTCCGGAAGAATTCAGAGTTGGAGTTGACTTTTAGGAAACAGTAGACACAATATCGCTGGTAGACTAGGTCTCCGTAGGATAGGATAGCGGGGATTATGGCTCTGGCTAATAGGAGGGTGAGGTAGAGAGACAGGGATAGGACGAGGTAGCGGTGCTGCAGTTGGAATGTTGGCAGGAGGAGGATTATGGTACGGGATATGCTGAGACAACCTGAAAACATGAGTTACGAGTGGGTTGAAGCAAAAGTTCAAAGCACTAGATAAATCTGAGGAATTAAAATCATTTGAATTACTCAGCTTACCGATAAGAAAGACGGACCAGTACGGTAAGATCTCCCACAGGATTCCCCAAATTTTACAAAAGGCATCATTTCCAAAGAATACTTTGGGATTTCTGTTCGAAAACAGGGCCTGGATCAAAGGATTGGTATTATAGCTGGGTTTTATTAGATAACCACGGGTGGGCATGGTAACTATGGCAACTACTTACCTCAATGACTGGAACGCTTGTCAAACAGATCAGCAGATCAGAAACTGAGATGACGGTGTATAGAGATTTGAAGAAGAATTTCCGTTTTGAGGATGCATCCGATTTGATGAAGAATATCATTGCTGCAAGGTTCAGTGGCACCCCTGAGGTAGAGTGTGAGTTACCATGGTAACATTAAACATAGGTCTCCTGTTACCATGGTTACCACAGAACATCTATAACGGATCAATACGTACCTGTCAGTAGAGTGACACTGAGAACTGTCCCAAGAAACGTGTCTGCTGCCATGTTGTAAACAGGATCTTCAGTCGAATTTCCAGTAACCATGATGAAGGGATTAGGGAATACGTACTAAAACCAAGTTTATGTTTTGAGATATAAGTAAGAAAGTAAGGATATTTTATGTCTTTAGTAATTATAATTACGCTGCGGTCTACGACTCACCATCTCTACCATACTGCGAGAATTATTATACCATTAACATTCCTCCGAAGAAGAATGATTTCAGTTGGATTTTCCTCAAGTAAGGAGGAAGAACAAAGAACTACTTCAAATTCGTAAGTAAAGATGTAACGCTAGGCCGTACATTTCAAATTGTAAAATTACTACAAAAGGCACTGTGTCGTTTCTAAGACGGAAGTAAAACTTTGGCGGTATAGATATAAATCTCATTGTATGGGTAAAACATTTAATTGGCCCTATAAAACCAGTATAATTGACTTGTTCGACCCCAGATTTGAACAAAACGAGAGTATAACTACTCCAACACGGAAGTAAAGACCACGTACTGCCTGTTATAATTTAAGAGGGGCCGGGACTTGAAAAGGTTATGAAAAAGATTCGCATATAAGGCCATCATCTCTCAAGATACTAGTAGATTCAAGATTCAAATTAAAAAAAGTATGTCGTTACTTTAGTAGATTAACTACATCCAATATCGTATCAAAATTTAAGACTAAGAGGATCAAGACTTTAAAGGCCTAATCGCAAATCTAGAGACAAATAGTGCAAGGTCATCTTTTCGGAATCACTATACCAGATCATCTTTATTCCCTGTCCCCGTGCTGGCGATTATGCAACCACTCAATTCGCATGTGCACTTGCAGTATACATCTAACAACCAACCATAAAGACACAATCATTAGCACGTGGAAATGTGTGTAATGGGAACTGTATCAAAACTAAGATGATTCACATTTAAAGGCCACGATCTCCCAAGGGCCAAGATATGTCGTTACTTTAGTAAAATAAAAGGTTATATAACAGTCGTTAGTGGTCGTTTTCTGGGACCCCCTTTCTCCGATTGTAAAATAAGAGTTTACAGGTGTTGCATGGTTACTGATAGCAAAATACAGGTGCAGTTCCTGGCTCTTTCAGATTGAAACGGAAAACAAAGTAGGGTCAGGTGTGTGCTTGAAAAATATTCTGCTGTGGGTGACTACTATAATGAGAGGATAAGCTGTAAGAGGGATCGAGATCGAGGTAATTATAGTTCTGGCCATATTGCGATCCAGCTAGGGTCATATTGATTATAGTTTAGCTTGTGTTACATCTAGGCAAGCTGTATAGAACTGGTTGAATTGTTCACGGTCACAGTGTCAGGCGACCGAAAGAGCTGGTCAAGCAGTGCAGCTTGCATCCTTGATTTTTAATTTTGTGCTATATTTGGAGACGAATTGTGATCGCTTTGACATACATCTAGCCTGCCACTACTATTTAAGCACTGTACTATAGAGTTGGGGGCTACCATTAACACTTACATATCACTTAAATAACACTTAAATATTGTACTCGAACATCTGTTGACTATAATATACCCCCTGCTATAATAGTAGCATTATAACTAGGCATACAATATTTTAGTACATTTAAATAAGTGAGAAAGTGCATGTGCAAAAGGTGCTTGAGGTGTGCGGTCATATCTGTGTGTGATCAGTGCGAGCCAACAATGGAACAAGAGATGAAGAGAACTGCAGTAGATCGTATTATGATTATCGTTTAATTATAGCTGAGACTTCCTTAAAAAAGTGAAGAGAGTGTATAAATTTTGGAGAAGTGTTTACTGTGTTTACAATGGCTGAGATAGACAGTAGACACTGTCTAAGACAATCCTAATGCTGAACTACCGTGGTCACACAATGGTTCAGCTGAAAGTGCAACTAAATGAGCTATTGTGACGTGCAACTATAATTTACATCTAGGCTATTGTGATACGTGAAGAACGAATTTGGAAGATTCAGACAGAAAGAAAAATGCGTTTTGTCAATTTTCAAGAAATTTCAAGAATTACTGACGTTCGGAACAGTATTTTTAGACCGCGGTCTAAAAATGATTGCGATCACATCAGAAATGAATGGGTGTTGAAAGAAAATAGAAACATTAATTATACAGTGTACACAACCAGCCCCAACATGATATATATTTTATCTTCAAGTAATAAAAATGGTTTTTTATTACTAATCACCATGTACACGAAAATACAGCAACATTATCGTCTTCCAATGAACATGTCCCCTAGGTACATGCGCTCTGATTCTGAAGTATCTGCACGGTTACACGCCGCTCAAATGCTTAATTATTTGAAACACCTTCACATGATATATTTGAAACACACATGATCATGTTGGTTCTGCGGCTACTGGTGCTACTGCAGGGGCTGCAGGAGGCTGGTTCCGCTGCTCCCTCCGATGATTCGAAATGATATACGAAAATTGGTCCCTTTCGATCATATCAGTAAGTGTGTGCGACTTTTGTCGCGAGGGAGATTTGTGATTTTAACCCAACTATTGACTCATAACCGTGGTCAGGGCGAACTTTAGCCGGAACACAAACAGTGCCGACTCATCGAAGGATGGAATTTCATTCTTTGAAAAATGAACGTACGGGAACCCGTATCCGCTGATGATACTGATAAGTTGTCTGATTTCATTGTACACGGCTGGACTGTAACAAATCACAAAGGACAAGAGGACATGATTGACAATACTCCTAGCGACACGGAGGTTTGGGTTATCCTGCCCTGAGCGTGCCCGGTGTTGAATCAGGGGCTGGAGTTCGGTGCGTGACCATGACAACGACTGGCTGACTCTCCAGTAGACGATGATAAGGGAGGAGGTGGTGAGGGCGTAGCAGATTAGAACCGGACCTGCATCCAGTAGGAGAAGGTAGATGAGGGTTGAGATGGAGGTTTGGTTTCCTTCTCCCATGTTAGATTTGTCAAGGTGAACACACCACCCATCGGGCAGCACCATTATCTCAACTGTGGGGGAGGGAGGGGTTAGAGGTATCGTGAACTGACAGGGGGTTAGTTTATGGAAGGGGTGACTAATGTTCTATGGTCGAGTTCAAACTCACAAAATTCATTGAGAACCTGGTAGCTTGAGTTATAGTAGTCTCGCTTTGGTCAATGACGAACATTTTATACCCATGTCTACTTCAAAAGCACACAAAACTTACGGTGAATATCTCACCAACCCGGCCCTTTTCAACTTACGGTCAGTGTAAATCTTGTACCAGGCAAGCATGATACCAGCGAGCAGCCAGGCCATACCGATCCAGATATTTAGTGTTTTCCTGGTTACTCGGGCTCCTGGTATCGTTACTATGTAAACCTGGAAGTAGAGATCTTGTTGATGGTTGTATGTGTGGATTCATGAGTC
The DNA here is from genome assembly GCA_000695325.1 of Pleurobrachia bachei. Taxonomy (NCBI): domain Eukaryota; kingdom Metazoa; phylum Ctenophora; class Tentaculata; order Cydippida; family Pleurobrachiidae; genus Pleurobrachia; species Pleurobrachia bachei. Next base: position 14,138 of record AVPN01000466.1, on the reverse strand, counting down.
AAGTTAAATGTTTTAGAAGGTGATTTGGTGGATCAGGGCTAATCTTTCCATAACATAGCTTAAAGAGATTCGTAGAGTTATTCTTATATGCAACTGGATGAATTCTTGTGTAAGCTCTTATAATTTGATTTTACGGACGCTTTGGTAAAAATATTTCACATTGCACTAGATTCTAGAAGATTTATACAATTTCACGCCGCTAGATGTAGCTGTACTTCCCAAATCTTGTATGTGACCACCCCATATAATATCGTTATCACCCGGCCCTCAGAAGACAAATTGTGTTAGCTATAATTATGTTTCTAGTTTCATGACCCCTGTAGTCGATATATAGTGTTTATACCCCCCGTCACGTGAAGTAATATATGTCTACACTTCTCCCCTCGTACGATAGGTGTATATCACTTTTCCTCAGTCCACACGTACCCACCTCCATGATGTGACCCCAGAATTATACTCTCTCACTCAACCCTTTTACAGTCGAACCCCGATTTACCGGAATCCTCATTCCTCGGGGACGGGTAAAATCTCGATGCATATGCTCATACATCATTCAAAATATATGCGGGGCCCTATCAGTATCACTAAACCCCTTATACTGCATCCAAAGGATGTCATTTATCAGACCCATTCTTATTCATGATACACCCACTTACCCTCATAAGTCCCAGAACGGTCATCAGATAAACGAGAAGACGTATCACGAAGGTAGGAACTGGCTCGAAGAACGCACAGAACATTGTACACTGCCGGACTGTAACAAATCACAAAGGACAGCAGGACATGATTGACAATACTCCGAGCAACTCGGAGGTTTGGGTTATCCTGCCCCGAGCGTGCCCGGTGTTGAATCAGGGGCTGGAGTTCGGTGCGTGACCATGACAACGACTGGCTGACTCTCCAGTAGACGATGATAAGGGAGGAGGTGGTGAGGGCGTAGCAGATGAGAACAGGTCCTGCATCCAGTAGGAGAAGGTAGATGAGGGTTGAGATGGAGGTTTGGTTTCCTTCTCCCATGTTAGATTTGTCAAGGTGAACACACCACCCATCGGGCAGCACCATTATCTCAACTGTGGTGGGAGGGGGTATGTTTTAGAAGTGACAGGAGTTAGCTAATGATAAGGGTTGAATTCAGGCGGCGTGACTAATGTCCTAGGGTCGATTCCAAACTCATAAAATTCAGTTTGCTTGAAACTTACGGTCAGTGTATATCTTGTACCAAGCAAGCATAATACCAGCAAGCAGCCAGGCCATACCGATCCAGATATTTAGTGTTTTCCTGGTTACTCGGGCTCCTGGTATCGTTACTATGTACACCTGGAAGTAGAGATATCTTGTTAATGGTTGTATGGATTGGTCAAGTTAAATAATTTTGAAGGTGGTTGGGAAATCCGTGCTTATCTTTCCATAACATAGTCTATAGAGATTCGTAGAGTTTTATTCTTATGTGCAACTGGATAAATTCTTATGTAAACTCTTATAATTTGATTATATACGGACGCTTTGGTAAAATATTTCACATTGCACTAGAAGAAAAATCTAGTAGATTACTACAATTTCACGCCGCTAGATGTATGTGACCACCCTCATATAATATCGTTATCACCCAGCCCTCAGAAGACAAATTGTGTTAGCTATAATTATGTTTCTAGTTCCATGACCTCTCTGTAGTCGATATAGATACCCCCGTCACGTGAAGTAATATATGTCTACACTTCTCCCCTCGTACGATAGGTGTATATCACTTTTCCTCAGCTGCCACGTACCGCCATATTGATGTCAACCCAGAATTATACTATCTCACTCAATCCTTTTACAGTAGAACCCCGATTTATCGGGATCCTCATTCCTCAAACAGTATATGCTCATACATCATTCAACAAATGCAGGGCCCTATCACTTTGACTAAGCCCCTAGCTATACTGCATCCAAAGGATGTCATTTATCACACCTATTATTATTCATGATACCTACGCACTCACCCTCATAAGTCCCAGAACGGTCATCAAATAAACGAGAAGTCGTATCACAAAGGTGGGAACTGGCTCGAAGAACGCACAAAATCTCTCCGCTTGTTCAGGGTCAATAGGTGACTGTTTGTTCTGAAAAGTATAGTTCGGTTGAAAGGTGTGGAAATCCGTATTCCGAACTCGGATCACAGAGTTGCATGCTTCATGGATAAAACGTCCATTGCACTGCAGTAAATCTAGTAGTACCACTGGTATATACATATTATCTTTCTAGAATTCCCTCCATGACCCTGCAGTAGCTGGTCACGTACGTAAAAGTATCAAGTTCCATACCCCCTGCATACAAGTACACGCCAAATTCAATACCTTTCAGACTAAGAGTTTGTATGTGACTTTACTAAAATCACATACAATGACTATAGCCCCTATGATATCTTGCACTATATGATATAGCTTGGTACTGCGATATAACACTTATCTCCCTATAAAGCTTGGTACTGAGATACCCACACTAACATATCACCTACCCGTAGGAGGAATCCGGCTGTAATGATTCCTATGATCCCATTAACCAGGTCACACAGTGCTATGTGGAAGTAGAGGGTGTAGTAGGGCTGCCGCTTTGATTTGTTCAGAACTATACCTGCAGGAAGTTATGAGATGTTAGCTGGGATTCAAAACTCAATCAATTACATACATGCAAGAGTGCTAAACTCTGATGGGGAAGACCATATATGACAGATTGCAATGCCGTTCTGTCCTACGGGGCAGAGTTTAGCACGTTATAACCAGCACCACCACCATGAAATACAACTTTATGATAGTCAAACAGTGGACAAATTATATCAACTCCTCCACTCACTTACAGACAATTAGAAGAATATTGGCAATGACAGCTCCAATTCCAAATGGTAGCCCTGATATTGTTACTATTTCACTGGCAAGAGATGTGTTGTATACGCTAACAGGAGGAGTCAAGTTACCACCACTATCAGATACCTCTATCAGTTCGGTAGACATCACTAATAGAAGACGTGAGGTTAAAGTCAGCTCGAGTCCCATTAAGTCTGTAAATGTTGAAAGGTTGTAGGCTATGAAGGTTATGAAGTTGGTTACGAAGCAACCCCGGACGACCTTAACACGCGCTGGCAAGGGGTTGCTTCGTTATGAAGAGCATACGCAGTACGGAGGGCCGGGGGAACAATCGGGGCATACATGACTGATATTACTATTTTCCCGCAGCATTATTTGGAGTATCCAAAATAATGACACATACAGCTACAAAAATACTAAAATTACAGGGTAGGGGGTATAATAGATAACGCAACGTGAGATTTTTTGCGTTGCGGTCGCATTATATTACAGTCAAATAAAGCAGCTAGAATCTCTGCACGCGTAGTACGCGTTTTTAGTTAGAGAAAAGCACCCTGGTATCAATGAGCAAGTTGTTATTTAAGTAAGTACGTTGTTATTTAATGTTAAATGCTGATTCGAAACAAAATGCATACAACAAACTGAGATTGAGAATATAATATAAATACTAGTTAACAGAAGATATTATCCCCAAAGTGTTTAACAAAGCAAAGATTTGTTGAAGAAATGCAGTACAACAAAAGAACAGCCTCGATTTACCGGACTCCTCGGGGAAGGTGTTATAGACGCCGAAACTGTGATCATGCCTCCCCCTCCTTGTGAGCTGCAGGTCATATAGAGAAAGAAGAGCACGAAACTTTGTGTGCACACGACACACCCGAAGCCCCCGGGAGCCCCCGGAGGCCTGCTATAATTTATGGCCTAGATATAGTATATTACTGGAAAACTTCGGGACTACAAGATTGAGTTGCATATATGTTATGCTGTAGCCTGTAGGGTAAGAAAGAGGGACTTTCAGCGTGGCGAAGAGGAAAGGGGACCGAAGGGGACTGCCATTATGTTAGTTTAAGGAAGCTGCATATCGATATTGTCGACATACCAGGCCGGACAATATAAATAGCATATTATATTCTAGTAGCGACTAGCGACCCATAAAAAAGTTCAAAGGCCTCCGCTTCCACTTTCTAGGGGATTCACGGGAGCCTCCAGATGAATCACTCACACGTGACTCAAAGAAGCACCTCGCCATAGGCAGAGAGAACCGCAATCCATCGTATGAGACCCATCGATACCACAGAGTTGCCTCGACGGGTTAGAACACAACAAAGCACACAGTGGGTTTACTGCAGAGGCCTCTGAACTGATTTACCACGGGTCGCCATAGGGTTCTTCTTCCCTCTTCTATTGACTATTCCGTTGTTATACCATCATGTGAGACAATGTGGATAACAGCTGACCGCCTGGGTACCACCAAGGGGGGACCATGGTATGGTTATCATGTGGTAACCATGGTTACCATGACAGTTCCCAACTACAATAAATGGCATCGAGATTTGTAGAGGGGTAAAGAACATGTGCGCTAAAAGCTTGTGTAAGCTGAAGGCAAAGGCTGATCTAAATTATGTTTTTGTAAGATGTGTGTGATTTCCTATCTGATTTCATATCTCTCTCCCCTCCCTTCTAGTTCTCTCCACATTCTCTCCTTCTCTTTAACCCTAAAGTTTGCCCCCAATTCTTTACCCCAGTTAAAAGCTAACCCAGATGTTTTGCAGTGGCGAGGGTGGTGGGATGTTTGTCGGGGAGGGTGATCTTCGTTCAAAGAGTAGTGGAACTGGAGCGAGCAAGATCTACCACGTTGGACGGATTGCAGATCTTGGGGAGGATCATGCAACCTGTGCACTGCTCCATACATATTCCACCGAGATGGTCACTGGCAACCCCACACAGGTAAGAATTTAAATCAGGATATTATGAAGCTGTCTGGCGTGTGCCTCGTCGCCTCGACCCTTTCTTTCAGACGTGGCTCACGCTAGACATTGATCAACAGGCCAATGGTAAAATTTCGCTGGGATAACCGGGAAATCGGATCATATATTTTGCAGTTCTCATTCTATTCTAAAGTGTACTCCACGTGCCACATAACAGTTCTCTCAAGAAAATAGAAATAAGGGTGATACGAGATGCAAATGAGGTACTCAGAGCTCCACCATATGACAGCAAGCTAGATAGAAAAATAGGGACTGAGAGAGAGGCATATACCATATGAGTAGAAAAAGATAGGAATTGGGGGAGAAAGAGAGCAGCGAGAGTGAGAGAGATAGAGAGAAAGCTTTCATGGAAAGGTGCAATGAATATGTTAATGTGATCTCGAACAGCAAAAAGAACAGACTGAGTTATTGAACAACCCCTTCACAACACCCCACCCTCTCAGCTATATAGTCGTGACTAGTGAGGCAAGCTGATTGAGTAATTGCTGAAACTGACAGCATGTCTAATGGCCCTAGGGGGAGGTATGTCATTATTACCATCGATCAGAGGGCTGTGTAAAGATGGAATAAATTACAACTAGCAAACTGGGCCTGGGGCAATTGCAAATCTAGTAAAAACTTCTTCCTTCATCCACTATTTCTATCTTTCTTGTTAGTCTAATTTCACCCTGCGATCCGACCCAAAAAAGTGCCACTACCCCCAAGCAAAATGTGTGTGGGGTTGTGAGAAATACAAGGAAGTTTTTACAAGATATTATTTACAAAGAGAGCGATTTGCTACGAGAAAGAAATGAAATTCTGCACACCGAATATTCAATAGAACAATTGAGCACCACAACAAAAGAGCATCAGTTTTGGGGACGAATAACAATAACTAGCTCCCCTCTATCTCTCGCCCCCTCTCTCTCGCTCTCATTAAACCATAACAAGCTGTAACATCAACCCTAGATTTTTGAAACTTTCAGTGATGTAACCCCCATTGTTTCAGGTGCAGGAGGGAGGGCTGGAGGAGTACTTCGTGGTGCTGGTCACCACCAACTCCGAGTCTGCAGTACGGACCATAAAGGTGAGGGTAAGCTGAATAAAATATGTATGTTATTCTCAGCATAATATGTTGAATCGAATCAAGGCCATCTTAAGGAGTAGGCCTAGAACACAAATTTAGGTTTCACGTGTTACACGTGATGGGTCTGCTGCGGTAGAGTTACAAAGACTGCAGCAAAGACAAGGGGGAACGCAAGCTAGAATCTTCTAGTTAATAGTCGCCTGACCCTTAAAATCTAACGGTCAGGCGACTGTTTGACAGAAGAATACTAATGTTATCCTAATGTTATCCTAAAACAAAGGCCTTATTGTCGCCCTAAAGAAACATACGGCTAAAACAAACAATATCCTTTCAGTATCTCTCCATGTTCGACCATCTCTCTCCATGCTATAGATGAGGGTTATAACAAATCATAGCCTCTTTTACTCCTTCTCTCTTTAGGTTGATGTAAGCAAGGAAGCGGACACAGGAACACTACTGAAGGACCCCCAGCGAATTCAACCGATCCATAATAACTTCTTCTGCGTTAGGTAAGCAACACAAGAATACCCTCATAATATCTGTCCTCCCGTGTCCTATTTTCTACATGCTAGGGTCCCGGTCCACACTACAAAGCTCAAGAAGAACCTCTGGTGTAGTTGTCAAAAGGTAGATTCAGCTGCCATGCACGATGATGTGCATGTAAAGGAAAACATAAGAGCTGAATAAGATGGGGGCAAATGAGAGATAAAGGGAAGAGAGGGTGCATAATAAACAGAAACACACGACACGTATCATGTGCATCACGAGGAGGGGTAGTTGCGTGCGTGTGATGTAGGAGAGATCTGAGAGGGACCGGAGGTGTAGGTGGAGAGAGATCTGAGAGTGGGAGATGTAGGAGAGAGATCTGAGAGGGACATAAGGTGCAAGAATTCTCGGGGTGATGTCGGTGGGGAGAGGGGGCATTGTCTCTCCATCCCTCCAAACATGGCTTTATCAACGATTTACTTGTTCGAGATCAATAGTGTTTCGAAAATCAACAAAATTCTTCTAATGATTGGCACCGTTCTTCACCTCTCGGTACCAGAACTCTCTTTCTCAGAAACTACCCCAGCCCTTCAACCCTATTTCTAAATTTCATCATCCTGAAACTCTTAAACTCTTCACCCTTTTATCTCCTAATAAAACCTATATCTTCTCTCCAGGTGGGATGAGATATCTAACGGTCCACTGCCAATACCTACCGATACCTCCCTAATCCGGTGCTCACCCTCCGCATGTACGGTTGCTACCCCTAAATTCCTACCCCGCGGCACCAGATCCCCCTACCTCTTCAGTGGCCTCACCTCTGACGGGCTAGTCCGGTGTTTTGCCCTCTCCGGAGAGTTGGGTATCTGGTCCACCTGGCCGGACTCCCAGATAACCCAACTCCAGATAAACTCGCCCGAAAACCAGGGAAATGTGTATTTAGGGAACAGTCTCCCTGGTAGACTTGCCCTGGCGGAGACAAACCTCCCCGAGGGTACTACGGTGTCTTTGTATGAATGTGAGAGTAGTGGTGGGGCACGGTGGGTGTTGGAGGATAAGATTGTTCTGGATGGCAGTAAACACAACTCTGGTCCAGTATTTATTGACTTTATGTCAACTGCGAATGGGTGTCATATCCTGGCCCTGGTTCAGGGAGATTCTCTGTGGATACTAACCCCCTGCTCCTGCTCATCTCTCCAATCTACCACCCCCTCCACAATCCAACACTACCACAAAGATGAGGGCTGGGTCACATTGATCAGGGTCCAACTGGGATGCAGTCCAGCGGAGCCACGGTCCCTCAGTTGGAATAGCACGGGATCTCTCTTGTTGGGGATCAATACCGAGCTGCAGCTGTACTCCCCTTGGTATACACAGGGAGAGGTAACAGTGTTGGATCATCATGCCCATCTAGAACGGGGTGTGGGGAATGTTTTTAATGATTCACTGTCCCTTCAGCCCCGACTACCCCAGTACCACCCATACGTGTTGCGACAGCTGATTGATGGTCGGAAAGTCCCTGAAGTCAAGATGATCCTACATTACCTTCTACGATTCCTGGTTTCCTACGAACGATCCAGTAAACACAAGCTCCAAGCAGACAACTCTGTAGTCCAGATAATCCCCCCACTACCCCTGTACGATCTAAACAACATCTCCATCCTTGATGAGTTTGTAGATCAGCACGATCACCATGGTGACCAAGGTGAGGATGTTGACTACTCCGCCCTCCTCAGTACCACCACCAACCTGGGTGACAGTGACAATGAAGGGGGACTGTTTTCTGATGCCGAGGAAGAGCATAGTTTCATCAGGAGACGCTGTCTGGCTCACAGCGAGAGTGAGTATGATGCTGGGTTAGTGTTCGATGTCCGGAGAGCGGAGGATTTGGATTTATATCTGGGACATTACCAGTTGCCGGGTTTGACACGAGGTGAGCAGTTGTCCTTGTCTTGTCTGGCACTAACTGTGGGTTCCACTACTCAGTCTTTCTCTGATACTACTGGACATGCCGAGCCGCAGGGTCAGGATTTAGATGATTGTGGGCTGAGATTCACCCTGGAAATGAGATACCAAGCGAGCATCTCTAAACGGAGGGAGAAACTCCCCCTGCACCCTCACGATTTCATCTGGGCGTATCATAGCACCTGCCAGAGTGAGCTTATTGACCTTATTCCGGGTTTCAAAGAGAAATCCCTGACTTGGGAGGAGTTGAGTGCTGTTGGGGTGGGCTGGTGGGTCCGGAGTGGGCCTGCCCTAAAGAACCTAATTGAGATTGTCTGTAAGACCAAGTTTCAACAAACCAAGAAACCGCTAGAATGTGCCCTGTTCTACTTTGCAATGAGGAAAAAGACACTGCTTCAGGGTCTCTACAGAACTGTGCGGGATACCAAGATGTCTGATTTCTTGAAACATGATTTCACGGAGGCGAGGTGGAAGACCGCTGCTAAGAAGAACGCGTTTGTGTTGCTAGGGCAACAGAGATACACCCACGCAGCTGCATTCTTTCTCCTTGCGGATGCGCTCGAAGATGCACTGGATCTCATCCTCAAATACTGCGGAGATCCGCAATTAGCTCTAGTGGTTGCTAGGTTATACGAGGAGCCTCAGAATGCCTTCCCAGACAACACAACCGAGAGTAACATGTCCTTCAAACGAGTCCTATCAACCCACATACTGGGTAGGAGTGATGGTGATAAGATTGGTTGTCATGGGGATAGTGATCTGTTTAGGGTTTCCATGGCTCACTGGTGGCTGGGAGAATACCAGAACGCACTTTATTGTCTCCTAAAACCAGGGTGTTCCCGGATCCTGCTGCCTCATATTTTCAGTTTCTACTGTTATCTACACCATCACCCAGTCCTGAAACGGTGCAAAGATCCTGTTACCCTACCGTTCGAGCCACCCTCAGACATGCCAAATAACGTCTATACAGCAGTTGCACTGGAACGGCAGCTAATATTCACCACCGCCTACACGCAATTCAACATGGGCTGTCCCGCACTATCGCTTGATGTGCTGGGTTATCTGGAGAAAGGATTCACCAGGGTCACCAAGACGACCCTACATGGAGAGAGGAGGAGTGATGAGCAGATAAACACGGGAATTCTAGGTGCTGTTGCTACGGAAACTCAGGATGATGTTATAGTTGCTAGTGCCACCGCCACTCCTGCATTCGAACTTTCCACAACTAGCTCTCTAGGTGGAGGCGGGATGGACTGGTTGAATTCAGGTCCAACTTTTACCTCCAGCAGGTTCGATATGGATGAAGAATATGAGATTGATCTGAGTAGCAGTGATGATTCTGATAGTGAAAGTGAAAGTAGTGAGCTGGTTACCACGGAAACGGGAGTTGTCACAACAGTGACTGTTGACGAGGAAGAAGAGGAAGAAGAGGAAGTGCTAGATGTAGTTTGGAGTGATGGGTTAGATCACTTTATAGTTCAGATCCAGCTGAAGTGCTGTATAAAGATTCTAGCAGACGAACTTCGATTCCTACCTCACGCCCTCTTAGAACTGTTTGATCCTGAGCTGGGACCATTCGGGGGACGGTCTAGAATCCGTAGTAAGGTTGAATCTGCTGATGGTGTGGGAGGGAGTTCCAAGTCTCCCGCTGCGTCTCTTCCTGGGGCTAATCAGCTAGGTCTGAAAGTGTGCCAGTGGCTGAAAAACGAGATAGAAACAATAGCCAAACTTTGCAATTTGAAGTTTAGCAGTGAGCTGACTGGCGATATTAGCGATAATGACGACACTGTCTCTATTTCCGGAGGGGACGATTCCGGTAGATTTGAGATGGAGGAGAGTATCTTGTCAGTCCTTCTTCTCTTCTGTATTCTTCACGGAGATATGGACTATAATCTAGCCGCTCTAAGACTGGAACTCCTCTTCCTGCTCCAGGAATTCCACAATTGTGGAGACATGTCCACTCTGATAACCTCCCTGGAGAGTGAATCCACTTCAGTGGATCTGCCACCCCTTCTCACCACCACGGCTCCCCCTCCCCTCCTCCTGACACCCCTCAACATGCTCTGGCAGCTCACCGGACACACCCTGAAACTGATTAACAGGTGCAGTGTTCAACATGATCTCAGACAGCCAGAGGTCCTCATCCTGAACTCTCTAGCTCTCTCCGCATCAGCGTGCATGTGGCAGTGTCTGGCACTACGTCATGGTAGTGATAAGATTCCCAACAGCTATGCGTATGTGAAGCACCAGCCGCTCAGCTGGCCTGGGTTGAGTGGGAACAGTGTGTATTTCTTGGTTAGTGCTGGCAAGGCGTTCCTAGTACATGATGAGAAGGAAGGAGCACTGCCAATAGCCGTGGTTCTAGTGGAGGCGATAGTCTCTGTTTATCTAGGTGAGTTATGATAGACATAAACAATAACAAGCCAGACATTTTAAAGCACTTTTTTAATTTTTTCTAATCCCTTACAATGTTTTTATTCCAGGTCTATTTGTCCACGCAATAGTTAGTTCAGATGGCGCTCTCCTAAACCAACTGCTGGACAACATTCCCACCACGGAGATGTGGACTAAAGTCACAGGCACCACAGTCCAAAGTGTGGACACCAGCCCCCGACCTGGCACCCGGAGGAAGAGCGTGGGAATAATGGGGGAGAGGATCAGGGTGAAGAGCCCCCGAGTTAAACCTAACGAGAGTGTGGTGACTGTGAAGGAGACCTACTTCCCTCCCTCCATGAGTCTAGTGGAGTTCTTTAGGAAGGAGCACCCCGTTGATACTAGTAATATGTTCGAGGTGGACAGTGAATATGAGGTATGTCTATGGAAGATAGTACCACGCGACAGCGTGGTACTCTGTGAATAGATACACCGAGGGCGTAGCCGGAGTGTATCT
>AVPN01000465.1:41136-51294 GCA_000695325.1 Pleurobrachia bachei | reverse complement strand
AAAATTTCCCAAAATGGCCATTTTTTTACACGATTGCGAGGGACTAAATGTGTTATGTGTGTGGGGTATGTTTCATAAAACGTTACGCAACCAACTCTAACCGCCAACCGGTATAACACCCCTATTATGTTCTCTCATGCTAAGAGAGAATAAGAGAAAGACTAAGAGTCAATCAGAGAGAGAGGGAGAGAAATATATTTAGGTAGATAGAGAGAGAGGGCTCCCATTGTTTAGTACAAGTATAAGAGTCGATAGTGACAGTGCATCATGAAGAGACGTGAAGTTATTCCTGACATACAATATGTGTCCTTTTTTATTTTGTATTGTAGGCTGTTCATGTCCTGCCTTTTGTATACAGTCTCAGGCAGTGTGAACAACGTTCTGTCAGGTGTCTCCAGAACCCCATTTGATATAGGAGTCCCAATAGTTTCCTTAGATTGGGGTCGGCGCCGCTAGACAGGGAACAATTGAACTAAAAATAGTAGTGTACATATACGGAATATAACAGCTTTGTGATATTAACTTGTACAAATACCTTTTCAACATGTTTCTGAAGTGGTCGAAACACTTTGTTCCTCATAATACTAAAGTTGTAGTGATTGATAGCTACCAGAGTTTTTCTCTTTATCTCTTGTATCTCATCCTGGCGTTTCCGTTCCCTTTCTTTCTGTTCCTCTATCTCCTAAAGATGGTTTCTTGATTACACATAATATGTCAATATGATACTATTGAGACTCTACACTGGAAAACATCGGCAATAGCGTAACTAACTTTTTGTGTAACCGTGGGAGACTCGTGAGACAATTATACATGAGTTGTAGGTAGAGAAGATGTAACTAACTTGTAACTTTTTATCTCTCTCCGCCTGCTTTCTGGTAGCAACCTCTTCAACAATTCTCTGCTCTTCTTCTATCTTTCTCCTTTCTTCCGCCCTCCGTTTCTCTAGTTTCCGTTCCTCAATTTTTTGTTGTCTCACTTTCCTCTGCCGAGCTCTCTCCTCCATACCTATGAAATAGTTGGGTAATTCTCGGTAGATTACTTAGTTTTGAAAGGCGTTCGCGTTTGTACATGCTAATTGCTATTTGGGTGGCGAGTTTAAGTGCTATTTTAGAAAACGTGCGGCCTTCAAATCTGTGATGAGTCTTGTGCAGACAGTGCTGAAAGATGTGCTTTCATATGACGCGCGTAGACTGTCCATCGCGCGTGATCCCAAAACCATGATTTAAATCGGACAAAATAAAGAGACAGTGATCACTGATCACATATCGAGAGATAAGTTATAAGACAGTAATGAGTAATTACCGTAAACCGTTTACTAATTGTTGTAACAACATGACTTACCACGTAATGCAGCGGGAACGGGTTTCTCTTTCGGTAGCTTCTCAGGAATTTCGGGGTGGGTTCCTGAATTGTCCCATGGATTGAAGGTAGCAATTGGAGTTATGATTTGGGGTCTTTTCTGCTCCTGGTTGTTGTTAGATTGTTGATTGTCGCGGATAGGCCGCATTACTACTTGTTGCGATTCTCTAACAATATCTTGTGCCTGGTCTGAAACAAGGAAAAGTTGATCAGTGGATATGTTATAGGTACATACCTACAACAGATAGGATTCATTGAAAATATAATTTACAAATCTCTACAACTTTTTTTCAGTTCTACACAAGCGAGCCGCAAGATGAATTCTACTTAATCTCTCTTCCTCAGTATTCTGCCCTGTCTTATAGTTATAGGGAGAGGGGACGTAATACCCAAACATTCGGAGTTGTTTGAATTATTAATTTTAATCGCGATCGTGTAATAGATCATTGACCGAGCCATAGAGAGACTAAAAGAGAAATACGAAGGAGAAAGAGAGAGAGTTAAAATCATTAGCTATGATTTATAATATGATAACTACCAAAATACTGCTCTCTTAGTCAGAGCCATTAGTTCGACCGCTATATACTATTTCCATATCTCTCCTTTCTCTCTCCCTCTCTGAGGGAGGGAGGTAGGGAGAGAGAGGGCCTCTCCCTCTTCCCATAGGCCATATATCTCTCTTTTGTACTATTTTGGGTGGCGAATTCAAGTACTATTTTAGAAAACGTGCGGTCTTCAAATCTGTGATGACTCTTGTGCAGACAGTGCTGAAAAATGTGCTTTCATAGGACGCGCGTCGACTGTCCATCGCGCGTGGTCCCAAAACCATGATTTAAATCGGACAAAATAAAGAGACAGTGATCACTGATCACATATCGAGAGATAAGTTATAAGACAGTAATGAGTAATTACCGTAAACCGTTTACTAATTGTTGTAACAACATGACTTACCACGTAATGCAGCGGGAACGGGTTTCTCTTTCGGTAGCTTCTCAGGAATTTCGGGGTGGGTTCCTGAATTGTCCCAGGGATTGAACGTAGCAACTGGATTTGTAATTTGGGGTCTTTTCTGCTCCTGGATTTCGTTAAATTGTTGATTTTCACGGATAGGCCGCATTACTACTTGTTGCGATTCTCTAACAATATCTTGTGCCTGGTCTGAAACAGGGAAAGTTGATCAGTGGATATGGTATTCAGTATTCAACAGATAGGGTTCAATGAAAATATGGTATGAAATATCTACACAGGGTAACTATCTACCCCTTTTTTCAATTCTACACAAGCGAGCGGCAAGATGAATTCTAGTAAATATCTCTTCCTTCTGCCTTGTCTTATATAGGGAGAGGGGACGTAATACCCAAACATTCGTAGTAGTTTGAATTATTAATTCGAATCGCGGTCGTGTAATAGATCATTGACCGAGCCATAGAGAGACTAAAAGAGAAATACGAAGGAGAAAGAGAGAGAGTTAAAATCATTAGCTATGATTTATAATATGATAACTACCAAAATACTGCTCTCTTAGTCAGAGCCATTAGTTCGACCGCTATATACTACAGTCGGACCCCGATTTACCGGGATCCTCGGGGGAAAGGATTTTGCCCGGTAAATCGGGGTGCCCGGTATATCGGGGTGAAATACCGTTAATTTCCTATATCGGAGGAAATTTATCCTCCCGGTAAATCGGGGTTCCGGTATATCGGGGCCCGGTAAATCGGGGTCCGACTGTATTTCCATATCTCTCCTTTCTCTCTCCCTCTCTGAGAGAGGGAGGGAGGGAGAGAGAGGGCCTCTCCCTCTTCCCATAGGCCATATATCTCTCTTTTTTAACTCCTCCTACTTTTCCCTCTTCGTCTGCTTCTAGATCTCCTACAGATAGTCGTTAGCACATGGGAGTTAGGGGAATCATCACGGTCAGTCGTCATGACCCGTATAAGAAGATCTTATACCACTCCTTTTATAAGAACGTTTTATAATCAATTAGTTGTTCTCTCTACTGCGTATCAGATAAGGCAGTCCTTTGTGATACTGTCGATGTTCAACTTTTTGTAGGGACAGCCAGTTAGGGACTAGGTAATTATAGAGAGCTATAAAATCTAGGGAGCAAAGAAAAGAGAGTAGAGAGTTGGAGAGAGAAAAAGTGAGATTATTGAGCCCATAATGAGTGTCACAGTGCATGACTTGTTCCGAGTGCATGACTGCTATAATAATCCTAACTCCGTACAGAGAGGTGTTGCTTATACAGGCTCCTTACCTCTCACCCTATCCCTCCCCTTTGTTATATTTAGATCAATTTCTTGATATAAGTCTTGTGTGGCAAGTTTTGAAACTTCATAGGCTACCCTATATGATGTAGGCACTGGTGGTTCCACTCTTTTCGGACTGTCTAGTTAACTTAGTAGATTCAATAACTTCACCGATCCCTTCTACCTTACAATCAATAACCATTGACCCCGTTACAACTTGGAACAGTTAGGAAAGTTCTGCAGTACTGCTGGTCTCTCACTGATCCCTTTCGAACGTCAGCTCATGAAGATTAAATTCACGTGCATACACGGGATAGCCACTGAATTTGTACATTTATTATGACGTATTTATTATGAATTTGTGTATATTTTATTATGTATAGTTTGCCTTAGTACTCTACCGCTTACACTCATATATCCGTTATCCTGTTAGCTGGTGCATAAAGCGTCAAATCACGTGTTCCAACACTAATGGTCTTCATTCCTAAACACTCACACACACACACACACTCTCTCTCTCTCTCAACCCATCTCTCTCCCTCCATACCCCTCTCTATAACCCTCTCTATCACCCTCGGCCTCTCTATCAGTCTTTTTGTATGCTTGCCTCGCCCATATTTTGTCCATCTACCCAAGACTTCACTCTCAGCTTATTATTGCTTGATACCGCGTCTCTCCAGTATTCTAACCAAATTTTGTGAACACCACCCATTTGAAACTGTCTGATCCAGGAGCTATGTTCACCAAAGTTGTTTTTATGATATTATTTCTCCTCCAAGTCACCAGTGCAATTAAAGGTAAGTTTTAAGTATTGTCTTTCTCCAGATATTTTCTCGTGAGAATTTTAAGAATATAGAACTTCGACTCCTGCGATTTTTTGTAATGTCATTTACCTTATTTTAGATAATTTAGAGGATTGTGAGATTGTAGAAGTTCGAAACTACCTGAAGATGAAATGTACCAATAGGACAACCAATGAATCAGAGTAAGAACGTGCCTGGCAGTAACTCTAGTGATTGTCGTGTGACTTACAAATTGTAACTTAACTAAAATACACGGGGTCACCTAGCTTTTCCTTACAGAAATCATTGTGATTATTTGATCCCAGAGTCCAATATATTTGTATTGTCCAGGTTCATGTGCCCGTCTTCAAACGACAGCTACAGGGTAATTGAAGCGGAATGTGAAGATCAGGAATATGATAGGGTGTGCCCTAAGGATCCAGGCTTCTACCAGGTACATGTTTAAAAGATCAAACACTATTCTAACCAAGTTTCATCAAAAACAGGGCTGTTCTCTCTCACTTTAAATGCTCAACCATATAACTTTATCATTTGGTTCTTTCTGAGAAGATCTTTTACAACACTCCTTAACACGAATCCCTCACCCAGGAGCACCCTTTTCACTCACTGCACCAACTCTCAATTGCACTTTTAAGACTTTTTATCCCACTAAAACATGATATGCCACCTCTCCTCAGAATTGTGGACATGTCAACTGCTCTCAGTACGATATACGGGATGACACCAGCGATCACAAGATATGTGGCAGTTTTATTTGCACACATCTGAGGAAAAACAGTGAAACAGAGTACTTCCATGAAGGAGGGATGGATGTAATATTCTTCTACGAATATAATGGTAGATTTTTTGATGCCAAATCTTAGTTTTCAAAAAGTCTTTATGTTGCCAAACAATAATGACTAAGATCATGTATTAACATTAAACTCACCCCCTGCCCCAGGTATATTTGATTGCACCAACACGAAAGTTGACGAGTTAAACAGACCAGACCATATAAGGAAGTGTCCCTATGGAGACAGGCACCTTAGCAACACTAGCTTCTGCAACGGAATATGTGACTGTAGATTGTGTGATGATGAAGCTGGTTGTACTGTGGATAATGATGGAAATTCAGGTAAATTAGTTAGTGAGACCAACAGCGCCCAAACAGCTGTACTATAACGCACAATACCTTTCAGTGTTTCTAGGGGTGGATTGTGTGAATGATTTTCCAACTCGACTGGATATGGGAAGTTTCAAAAAAGACTACGTTCCCCCTGCAGGGATTTGTGATGGCGTTCGAGACTGTACTATAAACGGTAATTAATTACTAATTAATTGGAGAACTGACGGTTTTTCTAGCTTTTCCTTACAGAAATCATTGTGATTATTTGATCCCAGAGTCCAATATATTTGTATTGTCCAGGTTCATGTGCCCGTCTTCAAACGACAGCTACAGGGTAATTGAAGCGGAATGTGAAGATCAGGAATATGATAGGGTGTGCCCTAAGGATCCAGGCTTCTACCAGGTACATGTTTAAAAGATCAAACACTATTATAACCAAGTTTCATCAAAAACAGGGCTGTTCTCTCTCACTTTAAATGCTCAATCATATAACTTTATCATTTGGTTCTTTCTGAGAAGATCTTTTACAACACTTCTTGACACGAATCCCTCACCCAGGAGCACCCTTTTCACTCACTGCACCAACTCTCAATTTCACTTTTAAGACTTTTTATCCCACTAAAACATGATATGCCACCTCTCCTCAGAATTGCGGGCATGTTAACTGCTCTCAGTACGATATACGGGATGACACCAGCGATCACAAGATATGTGGCAGTTTTATTTGCACACATCTGAGGAAAAACAGTGAAACAGAGTACTTCCATGAAGGAGGGATGGATGTAATATTCTTCTACGAATATAATGGTAGATTTTTTGATGCCAAATCTTAGTTTTCAAAAAGTCTTTATGTTGCCAAACAATAATGACTAAGATCATGTATTAACATTAAAATCACCCCCTGCCCCAGGTATATTTGATTGCACCAACACGAAAGTTGACGAGTTAAACAGACCAGACCATATAAGGAAGTGTCCCTATGGAGACAGGCACCTTAGCAACACTAGCTTCTGCAACGGAATATGTGACTGTAGATTGTGTGATGATGAAGCTGGTTGTACTGTGGATAATGATGGAAATTCAGGTAAATTAGTTAGTGAGACCAACAGCGCCCAAACAGCTGTACTATAACGCACAATACCTTTCAGTGTTTCTAGGGGTGGATTGTGTGAATGATTTTCCAACTCGACTGGATATGGGAAGTTTCAAAAAAGACTACGTTCCCCCTGCAGGGATTTGTGATGGCGTTCGAGACTGTACTATAAACGGTAATTAATTACTAATTAATTGGAGAACTGACGTTTTTTTGGTAACCAAACTATGCATTTTTGAAAATTCTCTATCGATCTAAATAATATTTACTCAAGTTTTACACTACTTCAGGCGCTGATGAAGAGAACTGCACCGGAACAGAACCCATTAAAACCTGCCGCAACTTCGATGGTCAAAACGTCACCCTAAACGACCGTAATCGATGTACCGTTCCTAATCCCCTAATCCTCGTCTGTGTGGACTACCAGGACCAACTGAACTGCTCGAAACTCCACCCCTCCCCACTTCTTTGTGAAGTAGACGGGTATGAAACATTTGTAACCAGGAATGCAACATGTCAGACAGGAGGGGAGCATCTTTGCGATGATAGCATAGATGTAGAGTGTATGGCAGCGGAGGGAGGATGTCTTATTCACAAGCACCAGTTCTACGATAATTTCACAGATTGTAGTGCTGGTATGGACGAGATTATAGATGAGAAGGACCTTACCAATGTGACATGTGAGAGGAGGTACTCAATGTACAGGGCGATTCAAAACTTTAGGCCCGGTGGACGTGAACCACCAACTAACAACAGTTCAGTGTCTGGTAGAAAGATAGAGTTTATCAAAGAACCCAGACTTCCAATTTCGTGGGTGATGGACGGGGTGAAGGACTGTGTTAATGGGATCGATGAAGATGAAAGTGCTTGGTTGAAATGTGGTGGGATAGGATTTGAGTATTACCTAGAGAAGAATATCACCAAATGTCAGGATGTGTTCCTCTGCCCCCAGGAGGGAAACAGTTTGAGAAGAAAGCAAGTCAAGTTTCTGAACACACTAGCCTGGGTCTCCTGTTGGAATGAACATCAAATATGTAAGGAATCTCGGGGGATCCCAGATGTTGATAGTAAGTTGATACTCCATAAAGGTCACTTTTACACGGGACAATGCCTGCCCGGGTTGGAGCGAACTCTCATGGCAGAGAATTGTGGTACGTTTACCAGTCGGGACGAACCGTATCTAGTAGAGCCAGTTCATTTCCATATGCCCCGAAATCCAGAAACTTCTAACCCCGAGAAGGTTGATTGTAGGTTTGTCTATGGGCATCTTTATGTGTATCTGAGTTGTAATGAGGGATGTCTTAATGAGACTGTCACGTGTATGATGACAGAGGTGAAGCATAATTCGTGCTACAATTTGAAGAACACTGTTTACACCCTCGGGAAGAATAATAAACTGACTCTGGCCATCAAGGAAAAGGGAAGGTAAGGAAATGTGGTAACCTGTGTGATTGATATCGCGTGATTGATATCGCGTGAGTACAAACGCGTGATTACTATCGCGTGATTAACGATTATTTCTTCAATTATTTCACTATGCGTCTGACTAATTTAATTTCCCAAATGTATCTGATAAACCCCCAACAGGTACCGGAGTGATATATTCGCGTGTGGTAATGGTAACTGTGTGACCTATGACAAGGTGTGTGATCTGGTCAGGGACTGTGAAGATGGAAGTGATGAAGAGAACTGTACCAACCATCACAAGTAGGTGACAACCAATCAAAGCTCGTTATTTAGGTCACGTGACTGGAATAGTCGGTTAGTCCCTGGAGTATTTCCTGATTCGGTCGGTTCCTGCAGCAGGTGCCAACCATGGTCGCGAGGTAATGTATAAAAACCTAGCACAAAATGATGAATGAGGGTTTGGTTAGAAAAAGTGTTGTTCAACAAAAGTTATTCAGAAATCTCACTCAGATTTGTTTTCCCCAGGACGGTCTTTCTTTCGGTGATGTAGGGGTAGAGTTCGTACATGCTGCCTTTTTATGACTGTGTAGACTTTTCCGACGAATGTAATAACACCACCGAATCAATAATAGTTAGTGGTCCTGTGGCATTCGCAGCTTGGGTCATCGGATCTCTAGCCCTGTTCTTAAACCTCGCTGCTATAATCAAGAACGTATCCAGTCTCTGGGGGACCAACTCGTTTGTAAAGCTAACCAACAATTGTCTGATAATGTTGATTTGTCTAGGTGACATGTTGATGGGAGGGTACCTGTTCACCATAGCCATTAAAAACTACTTTGTTGGTGAATACTGTAAAGAGAAGTTTCTCTGGTTGACAAGTGGGTGGTGTGCATGTCTGGGGGTGATCAGTACTACAGCGTCACAACTCTCATTATTCTCAATGACGGGCCTGAGTGTGTTCAGGCTGTATAGCTTGAGGAGGAGGACCCAAAGTAGAACTGCTACACGGAATCAGATTATCGCTGTTGTTGGTTCTCTAATAGTAATAACACTCCTCTCCCTCCTTATTGGAGCTGTTCCTCTCTTCAACTCGCTCGAGGATTATTTTGTTAATGGAATCAATTACCCAGAGTCTATGACACTGTTTATTGGTGCACCGACCAAGAACAAACACCTCAGAATTCTGGAGAAGTATAGCAGCTCCTTTGATCACATAACCAACTGGACCGGATCAACCCGACTCCACTTCCTCTACTGCTTCCTCTACAAAAGAGTATTCTTTACAGAAACACAGGAAGATAATAGGACACTTCATTTTTATGGAAATGATGGAGTGTGCTTGTTTAAATATTTTGTTACAAAAGATGACCCTCAGGCAGCATTTTCAATCGCTCTACTGCTCCTAAATTTCACCTGCTTTGTCACCATTACCGTCTGCTATCTCTCAATCCATCTTCTGGTTAAAAAGAGTGACCGGAACTCTTGTGTTGCATCGTTCTCTAGATTTTGCCACTACAACGTTTGATTTCAAACACTAATGGTGGTCACAGACTTCTTTTGCTGGGTCCCGTTTATAGTAATCTCCCTGTTACATTACAGTGAGACCATGGATGCCACATCTTATTACGCATTTTTCTCTGTGATCATCATCCCAATTAACTCAGTGATCAACCCTCTACTATACGACACAACAGGGATTTTGACCTATTTGATGAGGATGTGTAATGTGTGGGGAGGGAAGCCCTTGGTAGGAGGACAGAGTGTGAGAGGTACTACAGTGGGAAGAGTTGAGGGTGGGAGGGAACTATCAGCCATTGGGTCATCATCCGTGAGACAGAGAGGTGGTGCAGAGGGGTCAAACAAGAAAGGTGAAATTACAGAAGCACAGGACTGATCTGTTATGTAATTAATGATGTATAATTTGCTATCTACTGTTTTTGCTACAAACACTTTAAATCGATGTTTCTCTGTTTACCGTATACTCTCTGGTATAGTCAAAACAAGGACTCTTTACACCCTCCTTTTAGTAGGAGCGCTAAGATCATGCACGTGCAAAAGTCGCGCGCCACCCTAAGTTTAGGCTACTTTCATTCCTTTGCTTTGCGTCGAATCAAAACATGACCCTCAAGTTTTCAAAAGATCTTG
>AVPN01000465.1:23412-37191 GCA_000695325.1 Pleurobrachia bachei | reverse complement strand
CGCGCCCCTGCACCAAATTCTATTTTCCGTTCTGCTTAAAATATCGACTTGAAACTTTCTAGGAATGTTCTTCATGCACAAAACATATAATCTACAGAAAGTGGGAATAGTCAAAATTAATTAATTAATTACTTAGAGCCATACAAATTTTGGGATGGCCCCTGCACAATTTGCCCCGATTTGTGCAGGGGTATGTGCAGGGTTATGAACTCAGTTCATTGAACTGCACACTGCATAGAGGCATAATTGCACTCCACCTTTAGATCAACTTTGAGCACCTCCAAAACTAAAATAAATGGAAGAAGTAGAAGATTTGAAACTGGCCGGTTCGACAAACCCCTATAATTTCAACTTCGGGCCGGACGAGGGGAAGCTTGCCTTTTGCGAACATTTACACAAAGGTCTGTAAGATAGAGAGAGAGGGAGAGGGCAAGTCTAAACTTACCAGGTGATTCTTGTGTTGTCTCAACACCTCCCTTCCTCGGTCTCCCGGCAAAGTTGACACCAAGTTTAACTGGTTGAGCTTGTTGTTTCTGATTCTGATTCTGAACCACTACTGGTAGTTGTTGTTTCTGATTATAAACCACAGCACTCAAACACTTTTCCATCAGTCTCCTTCTCTTATCTTCCTCTACACGTTCTCTCCTCTCTTCCCCTCGGGCGCTTGACCACGCTCGCCAGGCGGTGAAAACCACACGCAAACTACACTTCCTGCGAGAGGACAATGTTCTGTTTGTAGTCGAGAACGAACATAGAACTAATAGTAATGAAATTGAATCACAATTTAAAGACAAAACACCAACATATAAATCCCGCTGGCTCAAATAGATGCACTGCACGTTCAAACAATTTGCACGGGTCTATCAGCCCGTGCACTGCTGTAAGTTTGTGTTTCGATAGACGCCTGTCCTCTAACAGATTTGTGTAAAGATCACTAAGAATCACTGGAAACACTATAAAATGGCATGGCAACACAAGAGGGAGTGTGTGTACATCCAACAACGCTCTCTGTATAGGTTTGGCGCCCGCCAGTCTGTTGGCAACTGTCCCTCTTGACCCACAATTAACTGCTATCTCTCTCATCATTTCACCCTTTTGAATCGTTAAAACGATTGTTTCGAGTGTGCTGTGTGTAGGAATATAGAGAGGCACTCTGTACCTTCATTTCCAACTTCTAGGAGCCCGCCAGCGGGATTTATAGAACATAACTCCCTCCCTTACGTGCAGATATACCTGTAAACCCCTCGCTGACGCTCGGGATTTACAGGGCTGTAATGCACGGGTCCCTTCGGGACCAGTGCATTACAGCTCAATAGACGCACTGCTCCGCAGTGCGTCTATTGATTATCTGGCCGCACGGGCGGGAGTTATGTACTATATAAATCGATGGATAATACATTTAGATAGAAAAACCATAAACCCATGTTACAACTATCATCATCGACCATACAATTACTTACTGGTAGTGGATATCAGCACGACGGATATTCTTGTGTTCCCTGAATACAGCCTCTCTGATTATTTCTTCTTTCTTCTCCCTCTTAGCTTGGTGGTACCGCCTCCATTCCTTCCAGGTACGCAGCTGTTATACAGGGGAGGGTTATACAGGGGTCAGGGTATGTTTCCCATGTAGGGCCAAGGGGTAAGGGGAGTAAACAGTTTTGTTTGAAGAGAGGAAAAGAAGGTCAGCTATAAGTTACAGCTGTATCTTCACAAAGAGAATAAATGTTAGTTACCTGTGTCTTCCATTGGTAGAATGCGGCTGCTTTCCCATCATGTACACGACTATCAAGGGTATTCTCTCTCCAACAGGTAAATGCTTGCTGCAACATCTGTAATTATTTGGTTAATTAATTAATTAATTAAACGTTATCATTATCAGGGATGGATATGGGACACTTAGTCGGTTGAGTCAGTTGGTTCGTTATTCTCGTTTCAGGTACTGTACAGTGGTGTTGTGCAATGGAACTCACATTAAACCGTTCCTTTATCTCCCTCTTCTCAGCCTCCTGAAGTTGTTTTAACAGGATGTGACGGGTAGATAACAGTTTCCTCCTCTTACTCTCCTCTTCTGCAGTTTCCATGACAACCGCTCTATATTCAACTGCCAGGGCTGCCCGGTGCGCATCCATCTGCTCCTCTCGCTCTCTGAAATCAAATGGAGTATTAATTGGGGTAATTCATTCTGTAGAAAGCAAAACTCGACTATAATATAACTAATGTATTCATTTCATTTGTTCCAGTCACCGTGCAGCTGTTACGATAGAAACTGCCTTACTATCAATCACGGTACATGTTTCCTTACCTTTCATAAGAAGCAATTTTCTGAATCTGTTCCTCTCGGAGCTGCTTTCTCAGTGCTTCCATCTCCTGTTTGATTCTCCCCTCTTCCTCGGCTTCTTCGTAAGCTTTTCTTGCCTAAAATCGGAGAACGATATACAAGACTAAAAGTTAGACCCCGTGGGGTCTAGCTAACTGGGGTCTAACCTGGGGCCCAGGTAGGAAAAGAGGTTCAGAGAGAAGGTGTGTGAGTGAGAGAAGAAAAAAAGCATTTTTTTGAAGTTCATTATATCATAACTTTACTTTTTCTTCCTGAATAGCTCTATCCGCTTCTGCTCTCGCTACTTTTCTCTCCGCCGCCTCTTTAATCTTAGAAACCCGTTCCTCCTCCAATCTCCTCCTCCTTTCCCTGGCCTGCTCTTGTCGTGCCGCTATTGAGAGAGCTGGATTTTTCACCTTCTTTGTCTTTGATTTCACCTTACTTAGCACTCGCTTCTCCACTGGTACTGATCTAAATGAAAGTGACTGGTGACTCATATACACAACCCAGGGAGTAGCATACTAAAATGGATCACCAGTTTTTTAGTCAGTAACGGTCGTTCAACAAGCATATATTAATAATTACAAGGAACCGACCGACACAAGCAAACAACCAATCGGAAAACGTTATTTAGGTCACGTGACTGGCTATCAGCCAATCAGGGACCAGTATTTCCTGATAACTACCCACCTGAGATGTTTGAGTGCAATTTCCACTTCCTCTGCCTCACTTCTCTCCCTTGGTGTGATATTATCCCAGCAGGATCCACCACGATGTGTCATTAACAACTCCTCTCTATCCAACTCAGTCTTCTTATCCATCCACGCTGATAGAATGCCCCGGGCTTCATTCACTGCGTCGTACTTGTCGTCCAACTCTAGTTCAGTGATGCTTGGCTGTTCTGATGTTGCTGATGTTGGTTCATCAAGATTGCAGTTGTTGTAGTCTGGGTGGAGAGGGATAAGTTGTAGATGGGAGTAATACGTGAACGGGCAGTTAGAATCAAGACCTGTAAATTTACGTTATCATTATCAGGGATGGATATGGGACACTTAGTCGGTTGAGTCAGTTGGTTCGTTATTCTCGTTTCAGGTACTGTACAGTGGTGTTGTGCAATGGAACTCACATTAAACCGTTCCTTTATCTCCCTCTTCTCAGCCTCCTGAAGTTGTTTTAACAGGATGTGACGGGTAGATAACAGTTTCCTCCTCTTACTCTCCTCTTCTGCAGTTTCCATGACAACCGCTCTATATTCAACTGCCAGGGCTGCCCGGTGCGCATCCATCTGCTCCTCTCGCTCTCTGAAATCAAATGGAGTATTAATTGGGGTAATTCATTCTGTAGAAAGCAAAACTCGACTATAATATAACTAATGTATTCATTTCATTTGTTCCAGTCACCGTGCAGCTGTTACGATAGAAACTGCCTTACTATCAATCACGGTACATGTTTCCTTACCTTTCATAAGAAGCAAGTTTCTGTATCTGTTCCTCTCGGAGCTGCTTTCTCAGTGCTTCCATCTCCTGTTTGATTCTTCCCTCTTCCTCGGCTTCTTCGTAAGCTTTTCTTGCCTAAAATCGGAGAACGATATACAAGACTAAAAGTTAGACCCCGTGGGGTCTAGCTAACTGGGGTCTAACCTGGGGCCCAGGTAGGAAAAGAGGTTCAGAGAGAAGGTGTGTGAGTGAGAGAAGAAAAAAAGCATTTTTTTGAAGTTCATTATATCATAACTTTACTTTTTCTTCCTGAATAGCTCTATCCGCTTCTGCTCTCGCTACTTTTCTCTCCGCCGCCTCTTTAATCTTAGAAACCCGTTCCTCCTCCAATCTCCTCCTCCTTTCCCTGGCCTGCTCTTGTCGTGCCGCTATTGAGAGAGCTGGATTTTTCACCTTCTTTGTCTTTGATTTCACCTTACTTAGCACTCGCTTCTCCACTGGTACTGATCTAAATGAAAGTGACTGGTGAAGCTCATATAACACAACTCAGGGAGTAGCATACTAAAATGGATCACCAGTTTTTTAGTCAGTAACGGTCGTTAAACAATCATATATAATATTAATAATTATAAGGAACCGACCGACACAAGCAAACAACCGATCAGAACTTGTTATTTAGGTCACGTGACTGGTTATCAGCCAATGCAATCAGGGACCAGTATTTCCTGATTTGGTCGGTTCATACCAACAATTACCCACCTGAGATGTTTGAGTGCAATTTCCACTTCCTCTGCCTCACTTCTCTCCCTCGGTGTGAGATTATCCCAGCAGGATCCACCACGATGGGTCATCAGTAACTCCTCTCTATCCAACTCAGTCTTCTTGTCCATCCACGCTGAGAGTATGCCCCGGGCTTCATTCACTGCGTCGTACTTGTCGTCCAACTCTAGTTCAGTGATGCTTGGCTGTTCTGCTGCTGCTGATGTTGGTTCATCTATATTGCAGTTGTTGTAGTCTGGGTGGAGAGGGATAAGTTGGAGATGGGAGTAATACGTGAACGGGCAGTTAGAATCAAGACCTGTAAATTTTAAACTCAACTATGTTAGTAAAATATTTTGATCCTGATCATTGATAAGACAATAAGTCTTGCTGTCTTATCAGTGATCAATTAGTGGCAATCACCTGGTAAGTATCCTGATACGATTCGATTGAACATTGAACTAACATCATCATCACCACATTCCGTTAGGGAGGAATTATCGAACGTGGTAGCAACCAGCTCAGCCGTGTGACTGCTCTCCACATCACACCTTGCTATATCTGCTGCTTTTTTAATCTGAAACAGATCAAGTTCATCAACAAGCCATAGAAGATTTAAATTAGTCCTACACAGGAACCGACCGACACAAGTAGACAACCAATCAGAACTCGTTATATAGGTCACGTGACTGGTTATCAGCCAATAAGGGAGCATTATTTCCTGATTCGGTGGGTTCCTGGTCCTACACAGATTACAGTTGACAGTTGGCGATGGATCATAGAATACCTTTTGAACCCAAAGATCAATGTCATCAAAATTCTGCACTGCTTGAGATGGCGGAGAGGTGTTATCAGGAGCGGGAGTTGTTTGTTCAGTATGGGAGGATAACCATCGGTCAATATTGGCGTTGGATTTCGTTTTGGGCATCTTTCGTTTTCCCTTTTTTAAGTCTCGTGCGATTGGGGTCCATTTAAATAGGTCACTGGACGACATTTCTATAAAGAATGGTAAAACAGCTGTGAATACCCGAAATCAATATGGAATTTTTCAAGTGTTAAAAACCAAACCAACGGTGTTTCATCACAAAGTTCAAGCTGGAGCTCTACATGTAGAAGTATATTTCTTTTAGAATTCAACACTTCTTTATGAGCATTCTCGTAAATGAAAAACAAAGAAGCTCATCCCCAAACAACAGAAGTGCGAAAAACCACCGCCTCAAAGACTCCGGACTATGGCATATGCGACCTACGTTTAATACTTTTATAAAGTTGTCACCTTCCATTTTCTTTCTCCTTTGCTCCCTGAGTGCTATATCTACGACAGTGCATGAAGAAAGTACTTATTAGATCAATTGAAATGATGATTTTGCTGTTGTTTTGTCTTGTCATCCTTGTGGACTGTGAAGCAACACCTTCCAACACCACGGCTGGTGACGGTGATCAGTGTCCGATATCCAGTATCAACAAGGATTTCCTGGTCCGGAAATGTACCAACAACAACCTCCCTAATGTGAATGTGTCTGGTGAAATCTCTGTACTTGGATGTGAGAGACTGGCTTGCATTGGCTCGCCCACAGTGACATATGATATAACGCAGACATATGATCTGTATGCTCGCACTCTGAAGACCTTTGTGGACAAGTTATGTCCTGATGACCCAGCCCAGTATCAGGCTTGTGGGGCATCTGGTTACAACCCAAACCGCAACAAAGAGTTGTTCCCCACTCCACCTGCTTGCGGGGTTTTGTGTTTCGACCGTGAGGTTCATCTGTATCGGCTCCACGCATCACTCCAAGAGTGTCCAAGTGCATTGGTACAAGTTCAGTATACAATTAGTACTGTGGGTGGAGGGGAGGTGAATGTTTGGATGAAGGAAGGTGCGTTGTGTGATGGAGTATGTGATGATATTGAAATACAACGACCCGGTCAAGAAGGGGGACGATCGAAAGCGGAATTTTTGTTGTGTGCTGACGAACGAGATTGCAACGGATATAGTTATGGTGCTGTTGTTCAAACAGAAGGGGAATTCTTCCTTGAGCCATTCAATAGAGTTTCCCCAACTGCAGCAAACACCACGTGTCACTTCATTGACTTCTTTGCTGTTTATCTGTTTCCATTAAATAACGGGACTCGCTGTTTTATCCCCCTACCCTCCGTCAAGCACATAACTGGTCACCGTTTGCCCAGTTCCCCCAGTTACTGCAGCTTCAGTGTAGACCAAACGAACTGCACTGATCCCGCCAGAGTGGCAGGATCATGTCTGGTGAACGGCTATCTCACGACAGTATCAATATACGTGCTATGCCCACGACACAGGACTATAACGTACGTTTGCGATGATCGAATAGAGTCAAAGTGTCCTACGATCAACAAACAATGTACCATCCAGAAACACTTGCTGTGCAACAGTAGAGCGGACTGTGCTGAGGGAGCGGACGAGAAAATGGAGTTGTGCTCCAAACTGACCAAACAAACGTGTGTTCGTAGTTTTAGTCAGAACGAAGGACCACTCCCGATACCCGTAGAGTGGGTTCAAGACGGGGTAGTGGATCTGTATGCTCGCACTCTGAAGACCTTTGTGGACAGGTTATGTCCTGATGACCCAGCCCAGTATCAGGCTTGTGGGGCATCTGGTTACAACCCAAACCGCAACAAAGAGTTGTTCCCCACTCCACCTGCTTGCGGGGTTTTGTGTTTCGACCGTGAGGTTCATCTGTATCGGCTCCACGCATCACTCCAAGAGTGTCCAAGTGCATTGGTACAAGTTCAGTATACAATTAGTACTGTGGGTGGAGGGGAGGTGAATGTTTGGATGAAGGAAGGTGCGTTGTGTGATGGAGTATGTGATGATATTGAAATACAACGACCCGGTCAAGAAGGGGGACGATCGAAAGCGGAATTTTTGTTGTGTGCTGACGAACGAGATTGCAACGGATATAGTTATGGTGCTGTTGTTCAAACAGAAGGGGAATTCTTCCTTGAGCCATTCAATAGAGTTTCCCCAACTGCAGCAAACACCACGTGTCACTTCATTGACTTCTTTGCTGTTTATCTGTTTCCATTAAATAACGGGACTCGCTGTTTTATCCCCCTACCCTCCGTCAAGCACATAACTGGTCACCGTTTGCCCAGTTCCCCCAGTTACTGCAGCTTCAGTGTAGACCAAACGAACTGCACTGATCCCGCCAGAGTGGCAGGATCATGTCTGGTGAACGGCTATCTCACGACAGTATCAATATACGTGCTATGCCCACGACACAGGACTATAACGTACGTTTGCGATGATCGAATAGAGTCAAAGTGTCCTACGATCAACAAACAATGTACCATCCAGAAACACTTGCTGTGCAACAGTAGAGCGGACTGTGCTGAGGGAGCGGACGAGAAAATGGAGTTGTGCTCCAAACTGACCAAACAAACGTGTGTTCGTAGTTTTAGTCAGAACGAAGGACCACTCCCGATACCCGTAGAGTGGGTTCAAGACGGGGTAGTGGATTGTTTGGATGGGCAAGATGAAGGGAGAGAGTGGAAAACATGTGGTAAAGGGACAAGGAAAAGGGTAAAATACCTGGCCCATCAATGCTCCGATGTATTTCTTTGTAAGGAAGATAGGGCACGATTTTTGGAGTTACCGTTTCTCTGCTCTTTTCCCAATAAATGCGATGAAGGTGTATGTAATGCTGGAAAAGCTGGGGTTTCTCGAAAGTTGATTCTACGCAAAACAATTAATGGACAGACTCTGAAAAGCGTCGTGTGCACCAATGGACTAGAGAACCTTCTTCGCCTAAAAGGTCAAACATGTCACTCCACAAAATTCAGCCACCCATTTCATGAATTTTTCGGGAAGAACTTTACTACCGAATTAGTATTTCTCAGCGAGAAACAAGATTGCAGGTATCTATTCGGAGAACAATTTGTCTACCACAGTTGTGCAGGGCTTTGTTTTAACGCTGAGTGTCCCCTGAAACGGCCAGTCCACCAAAGTGCATGCTCCAACTTGAGACACACAATATTTTCTCTGAACTTTGGATTGAACTCCCTTACGGTGGCGAAAAAGTCTCGGGACAAATACCACAACAACTTTTTTGTTTGTAAAAACACTAATTGTATCCTGTTTGAGAAAGTATGTGATCTGGTTGATGATTGTGGAGATAGGTCCGATGAGGAGAAATGTATTAACAACTTCCAATGTTCAAACGGTTCTGGTATTTTGACCGTGGATCAGAAATGCGATGGTAAGATTGACTGTGCCGACCTATCCGACGAATGTAACGATCAATGTAGGAGGAAAGTCGTGATGATCGATGGTATATTGGTCATATCGACCATCATGGGGGTAGTAGGTGCATCTCTCAGTTTGGCAAGTGCATATGAAGCCTTTTGGGAGACACGTCACTCAAAAAAGACTGGAAAATACGTGAACAATGTCATGGTCCTCGCCATATCTTGCGGAGATCTGCTCACATCAATCTATCTCCTGACCCTGACCTACATACACTGGAATATGGGTTTGGAGTTTTGTGAAAGGCAATTTGAGTGGATGGGTGGACGAATATGTAAAATGATTGGTGTTCTCAATACCACTGGAGGGACGATCTCCTCCCTTGTGATGGCTCTAGTCAGCTGTTTTAGACTCCAAGGTACCTTGCAAGCACTACGATACCAGAGGTCTGAGGAAGTTACTACAAAACTTAAAATAAAGCTAGGGTTGATCCTTGGTGGTGTTGTAGTTTTTGCCGTTGGTGTGGCTGTCCTACCTCTAATCGATGGTTTAGATGATTGGTTTGTCAATGGGTTGATATACCAGGATATTCCATTGTTTCTTGGATCGATGGGAAAAAAGCAACTTTTGAATATTATTCGTGTCTATCATGGTAATCAGGAGTCTAGCGAGTCAGCTGATATTTCTTTCTCTTGGAATGTACTTCAAAATATGGTTTCTGAGATGTTTTCTTGCGATTACAACGGATCAACCAGTGGCACAAAACTCTCGTTCTATGGTAATGATCCAGTGTGTATGTTCAAAGCGTTTGTCCTCCCTGATGACCCACAGGCAGGCTACGTGTGGCTTTTCCTTAGCTTCCATTTACTATGTTTTATAGCTGTAGCCATATGCCATGGTATGATTGCGATCTTCTCCAAGAAAACTCAGAATGCAACATCATCGAACTCGAATGCAACATCATCACTTGGTCGCAAAGTTACTTTGATTTGCTTTACAGATTTCACGACGACCTACGGCAAAGACTAAACAACACGGGAGGTGTGGGCCGAGGTTGCGGATATGTCACCGTGGTACCAGGTCTTTTCGCTCAACATCCTCCCCCTCAACGCGATGCTGAATCCTTTGTTATACAGCAACAAAATCGCGGCAAAAGTAGGAAAATTGTTGGCAATACTCCAACCATTGAGGGATCAACCAGTACAAGAGGAAGGAATTAAGAGCCCAAACTCAGAACAAGCTGAACAAGAAAGACCCGCGGAAATTGCAGAAACTTCAAATTAAACAATCAAAAGGAAGACCCAGAGAATGAAATATGGAACCCCAGGAGTTTTATCTAGGTTACTCTAATTTTGATTTGAAAATATGTGCGTTGAATTATAATTATTGTTATACTCTAACTCTGTTACCAAAAAACTTTTGTCCTCCATTCTATATCAAAGCAGTCCCCCTCCGGCCTCCCGGATAGCCATTAGCCGTCAAATGTGCCCTACGGTACTGTGGCGTATATGTGCGAAAATTAATTAAGATGAGAACTATTGTATAATGTATTCATAATGTGATGTTTCCCTGTCACAAATGGGCTTAAAATTGGTAACTAAGCTTGAAAACTGATTAATTTAGCACTCAAAACTTTTGAGTCAAAAGTTAAATGTCAAAAGTCAAAGAGCAAAATTTGTAAATTTTATTTGACCCCTGTACTGCAGTGCCAGCTTTAACGCGCGCTCACACTGCACGCGCAATCCATGACTGCACAGTTGATACCGAAATCTCGCGACATAGGGGGGAGACACACTGAGGGGGGGCGAGCTCGTTCAGATCTCAACCTCGCGACACACACCGAAGTTTCGAAGTTCGAAGTTTCGCGCGGCGCCCTCTTCTTTCGATATCCTATCATTTTAGACTGAAATTGACTCTGTATGCTCGCACTCTGAAGACCTTTGTGGACAGGTTATGTCCTGATGACCCAGCCCAGTATCAGGCTTGTGGGGCATCTGGTTACAACCCAAACCGCAACAAAGAGTTGTTCCCCACTCCACCTGCTTGCGGGGTTTTGTGTTTCGACCGTGAGGTTCATCTGTATCGGCTCCACGCATCACTCCAAGAGTGTCCAAGTGCATTGGTACAAGTTCAGTATACAATTAGTACTGTGGGTGGAGGGGAGGTGAATGTTTGGATGAAGGAAGGTGCGTTGTGTGATGGAGTATGTGATGATATTGAAATACAACGACCCGGTCAAGAAGGGGGACGATCGAAAGCGGAATTTTTGTTGTGTGCTGACGAACGAGATTGCAACGGATATAGTTATGGTGCTGTTGTTCAAACAGAAGGGGAATTCTTCCTTGAGCCATTCAATAGAGTTTCCCCAACTGCAGCAAACACCACGTGTCACTTCATTGACTTCTTTGCTGTTTATCTGTTTCCATTAAATAACGGGACTCGCTGTTTTATCCCCCTACCCTCCGTCAAGCACATAACTGGTCACCGTTTGCCCAGTTCCCCCAGTTACTGCAGCTTCAGTGTAGACCAAACGAACTGCACTGATCCCGCCAGAGTGGCAGGATCATGTCTGGTGAACGGCTATCTCACGACAGTATCAATATACGTGCTATGCCCACGACACAGGACTATAACGTACGTTTGCGATGATCGAATAGAGTCAAAGTGTCCTACGATCAACAAACAATGTACCATCCAGAAACACTTGCTGTGCAACAGTAGAGCGGACTGTGCTGAGGGAGCGGACGAGAAAATGGAGTTGTGCTCCAAACTGACCAAACAAACGTGTGTTCGTAGTTTTAGTCAGAACGAAGGACCACTCCCGATACCCGTAGAGTGGGTTCAAGACGGGGTAGTGGATTGTTTGGATGGGCAAGATGAAGGGAGAGAGTGGAAAACATGTGGTAAAGGGACAAGGAAAAGGGTAAAATACCTGGCCCATCAATGCTCCGATGTATTTCTTTGTAAGCTTCTATCCCGTGCTAAAAACCTCAATGGCAAAGAGACGAGAAAAGGGTTCAAATGCGATGAAGGTGTATGTAATGCTGGAAAAGATGGGGTTTCTCGAAAGTTGATTCTACGCAAAACACTTAATGGACAGACTCTGAAAAGCGTCGTGTGCACCAATGGACTAGAGAACCTTCTTCGCCTAAAAGGTCAAACATGTCACTCCACAAAATTCAGCCACCCATTTCATGAATTTTTCGGGAAGAACTTTACTACTGAATTAGTATTTCTCAGCGAGAAACAAGATTGCAGGTATCTATTCGGAGAACAATTTGTCTACCACAGTTGTGCAGGGCTTTGTTTTAACGCTGAGTGTCCCCTGAAACGGCCAGTCCACCAAAGTGCATGCTCCAACTTGAGACACACAATATTTTCTCTGAACTTTGGATTGAACTCCCTTACGGTGGCGAAAAAGTCTCGGGACAAATACCACAACAACTTTTTTGTTTGTAAAAACACTAATTGTATAATGTTTGAGAAAGTATGTGATCTGGTTGATGATTGTGGAGATAGGTCCGATGAGGAGAAATGTATTAACAACTTCCAATGTTCAAACGGTTCTGGTATTTTGACCGTGGATCAGAAATGCGATGGTAAGATTGACTGTGCCGACCTATCCGACGAATGTAACGATCAATGTAGGAGGAAAGTCGTGATGATCGATGGTATATTGGTCATATCGACCATCATGGGGGTAGTAGGTGCATCTCTCAGTTTGGCAAGTGCATATGAAGCCTTTTGGGAGACACGTCACTCAAAAAAGACTGGAAAATACGTGAACAATGTCATGGTCCTCGCCATATCTTGCGGAGATCTGCTCACATCAATCTATCTCCTGACCCTGACCTACATACACTGGAATATGGGTTTGGAGTTTTGTGAAAGGCAATTTGAGTGGATGGGTGGACGAACATGTAAAATGATTGGTGTTCTCAATACCACTGGAGGGACGATCTCCTCCCTTGTGATGGCTCTAGTCAGCTGTTTTAGACTCCAAGGTACCTTGCAAGCACTACGATACCAGAGGTCTGAGGAAGTTACTACAAAACTTAAAATAAAGCTAGGGTTGATCCTTGGTGGTGTTGTAGTTTTTGCCGTTGGTGTGGCTGTCCTACCTCTAATCGATGGTTTAGATGATTGGTTTGTCAATGGGTTGATATACCAGGATATTCCATTGTTTCTTGGATCGATGGGAAAAAAGCAACTTTTGAATATTATTCGTGTCTATCATGGTAATCAGGAGTCTAGCGAGTCAGCTGATATTTCTTTCTCTTGGAATGTACTTCAAAATATGGTTTCTGAGATGTTTTCTTGCGATTACAACGGATCAACCAGTGGCACAAAACTCTCGTTCTATGGTAATGATCCAGTGTGTATGTTCAAAGCGTTTGTCCTCCCTGATGACCCACAGGCAGGCTACGTGTGGCTTTTCCTTAGCTTCCATTTACTATGTTTTATAGCTGTAGCCATATGCCATGGTATGATTGCGATCTTCTCCAAGAAAACTCAGAATGCAACATCATCGAACGCGAATGCAACATCATCACTTGGTCGCAAAGTTACTTTGATTTGCTTTACAGATTTCTGCTGCTGGATGCCGTTT
The DNA here is from genome assembly GCA_000695325.1 of Pleurobrachia bachei. Classification (NCBI taxonomy): domain Eukaryota; kingdom Metazoa; phylum Ctenophora; class Tentaculata; order Cydippida; family Pleurobrachiidae; genus Pleurobrachia; species Pleurobrachia bachei. The sequence goes on along the minus strand of AVPN01000465.1, from coordinate 23,845 downwards.
CTGATTTGTTGTGCCCTCCACACGGCCGAGGTTGCGGATATGTCACCGTGGTACCAGGTCTTTTCGCTCAACATCCTCCCCCTCAACGCGATGCTGAATCCTTTGTTATACAGCAACAAAATCGCGGCAAAAGTAGGAAAATTGTTGGCAATACTCCAACCATTGAGGGATCAACCGCCCAATACAGTACAAGTACAAGAGAAAGGACCTTCGATCTCAAACTCAGAACAAGCTGAACAAGAAAGACCCGCGGAAATTGCAGAAACTTCAAATTAAACAATCAAAAGGAAGACCCAGAGAATGAAATATGGAACTCCAGGAGTTTTATCTAGGTTACTCTAATTTTGATTTGAAAATATGTGCGTTGAATTATAATTATTGTTATACTCTAACTCTGTTACCAAAAAACTTTTGTCCTCCATTCTATATCAAA
>AVPN01000465.1:11627-22365 GCA_000695325.1 Pleurobrachia bachei | reverse complement strand
GGAAGTTCGCGAAACTTCGAACTTTACCGCGAAACTTCGAACTTCGAACTTCTTACTTCGCGCGGTGTATTTTGCAAGGTTGAGATGTGAACGAGCTCAACCAACTTCAGTGTGTCTCCGCCCATACGTCATTTTAATCAGGCTCTTGGTTATGAAGCCGGGTATAACAGGTAAGGGGTTACTTCGTTACCAACGTAATATTCTGCTTCGGCCCGGCGTGAGAGCTGACAGACTGAGACAAGGAACATTTCAGGACTTAGCTGCAATGCTCAGGCTATGAGTCTGAGTCTGACCCCACTCCACAGTTCTCGCGCGAGAATGGGTCAGGCGCCAATGCTCTGACAGAGACTTAGACTTACAGACTCAACATTACAAACGGTTTTCTACAGTTAAAACTTAATTAAATGTATATCATCATCATGTCCCACTTTTTGAGCTGTATTCAACAATGTCCCACTGGCTCTGTCAGAGCATTGGCCTGACCCGATTCTCGCTTCTCTCTCGCGCGAGAACTGTGGTCAGAGCATTGGCCTGACAGCACTGGCTTAACTTTTAATAAACGACTTTTAATAAAAGACATTCGTATTTTTTTAGCACAATCTGGCCATGGTGAGTCTCACAGTCTAATCCCTGGCAAGTATTAGAAATATATAAAGTTCTCATATAAAGTTCTCGTGCGCACATTTTGTACACTTATTATTAACATTTTCTTTTACGTCACACAAAAAATATAAAAATTAACATTTCAGTCCGCTTGCCAATGCCATGCACACATTATCTAAAAGAGCACACAATGCACGTCTCCTATTCATCGTTAACACAGTGTTTCACGCTCACACCGTCACAGTTTCCAGGCCAGCTGAACAAAACACCGTGTAACTGTACACGGTGACACTTCCATAACTGCACTGGCCTGCAACTGGGAATCAGGCGGCCTATAATAGGGCATAGTGTCTGACAGAGACTAGACTAGGGTCAGGGGTATCTTCATTTGATAATATCTAGAGAGAGGCGATCCTCGACCACCGCACTGGTCCAAAGGTAGAACACCTTCGCTGCTTTGCTAATCGTGTTTAACTGAGAGAGAGGGTAGGGGTTTCAGAAGTCAGAAATCAGAAAATGCAGGGCTTAGTTAAATCTTAATCGATTATTCAAGTTCGTCGCATACGCCGGACTGGTGAGCTTTGGCTACATTGAAACCTGAGTGAGATCAACGTCGCGACGAAGCGAATATAGGATGCAATGGATCCAATGGTTAGCTTTGTCTTGTTCGACCCTCCTTCAAAGAGGGTATGAACAAAACAAGTATTATAGCTGCAGCAGATGTACTATTATAGTCTTGATTAATACCTCTTCAGGGGATAGATCATTGATTATGGTTGCTGCTCTTCTTGCGTTTCCTATACTCAGGTTAGCATGATTGTACTCTTGGACCCTTCTCTTCAGGGAATACCTTCCCGTCTTCACCAGGATCACCTGCACACGGATTAATAGGGAATTAGGGATGACCTGGAGATATGTGTGATTGTTGAGCAAGTTAGAGAGCAACTCAACAAGACTGCCAGGCCATTGGCCAATATGCTCTGGCATGGAGAAGATGAGGATTCATGGAGTGATTTATAATATCTAGGTCTATGATAATTATAGTACCTGTATTTCGAACCAGTCACTTAGACTTACAGACTCAACATTACAAACGGTTTTCTACAGTTAAAACTTAATTAAATGTATATCATCATCATGTCCCACTTTTTGAGCTGTATTCAACAATGTCCCACTGGCTCTGTCAGAGCATTGGCCTGACCCGATTCTCGCTTCTCTCTCGCGCGAGAACTGTGGTCAGAGCATTGGCCTGACAGCACTGGCTTAACTTTTAATAAACGACTTTTAATAAAAGACATTCGTATTTTTTTAGCACAATCTGGCCATGGTGAGTCTCACAGTCTAATCCCTGGCAAGTATTAGAAATATATAAAGTTCTCATATAAAGTTCTCGTGCGCACATTTTGTACACTTATTATTAACATTTTCTTTTACGTCACACAAAAAATATAAAAATTAACATTTCAGTCCGCTTGCCAATGCCATGCACACATTATCTAAAAGAGCACACAATGCACGTCTCCTATTCATCGTTAACACAGTGTTTCACGCTCACACCGTCACAGTTTCCAGGCAAGCTCAAACAAAACACCGTGTAACTGTACACGGTGACACTACCATAACTGCACTGGCCTGCAACTGGGAATCATGCGGCCTATAATAGGGCATAGTGTCTGACAGAGACTAGACTAGGGTCAGGGGTATCTTCATTTGATAATATCTAGAGAGAGGCGATCCTCGACCACCGCACTGGTCCAAAGGTAGAACACCTTCGCTGCTTTGCTAATCGTGTTTAACTGAGAGAGAGGGGAGGGGTTTCAGAAATCAGAAATCAGAAAATGCAGGGTTAAATCTTAATCGATTATTCAAGTTCGTCACACGCCGGACTGGTGAGCTTTGCCTTGTTCGACCCTCCCTCAAAAAGGGTATGAACAAAACAAGTATTATAGCTGCAGCAGCTGTACTATAATAGTCTATATTAATACCTCTTCAGGGGATAGATCATTGATTATGGTTGCTGCTCTTCTTGCGTTTCCTATACTCAGGTTAGCATGATTGTACTCTTGGACCCTTCTCTTCAGGGAATACCTTCCCGTCTTCACCAGGATCACCTGCACACGGATTAATAGGGAATTAGGGATGACCTGGAGATATGTGTGATTGTTGAGCAAGTTAGAGAGCAACTCAACAAGACTGCCAGGCCATTGGCCAATATGCTCTGGCATGGAGAAGATGAGGATTCATGGAGTGATTTATAATATCTAGGTCTATGATAATTATAGTACCTGTATTTCGAACCAGTCTCTCACCACCTCTGGTTCCTCTCCCAGGACAATTAGTAGCGCCATCAGAACCTTGTGTACCTGTAACCATGGTAACACTAACATGTTTGTTATGAGATTCGGATTTTGCAAAATGCAAAAACATACATAATCCTCAAATGCTCCAATTAGGAGTCTAAATCCTGGCCTAAGTGAAACCCCCTAGGAGTAGATCGAAACCTATCGGAACCTTTTGTATCTGCGTTTTGGTCGCACACCTGTATTGGAGGGGCGGTGTAGCTTTTGATTTCAGCAATGTTGTTATTAGTAAGATCCATCACGGCCTTCTTGATCAAATCCAACCTCTCCAACTTGGATAACAACCCCTGGGCCTGGGGGAAAGAGGGTAGTTATACATGGGTGGGGAATAGTCCGGATCCTAGGTTTTCAAGCGTACTGGCGTAGAAAATGGTCTGAGCAAATGATACAAGGGGTTCTACAAGGTAGACTCAAACTATTAATTAATTAAGAGTTAACTAACTAATTAAATATAGTTACCTGATCGAGTTCAATACCAAGTTCCTTTAGAAAACCAGATGCCGTTACTTCATTAATTGCCCTCCGAAGCTTGATGAGATCCAGATTCTGTAGGAACTAGATAGTCAACGTTAATTAACCGTGTAATTAATTGGTTAATTATGGAATACACGATCCAACTGTGTAGCTAATTAGTTAATTGGTAGAGATCTTTGGTGTTTTGGTCCGTGAACTGTGAAGGATGCCAAATTTGGAACGTTAGTGGCAGTGGGTCATTACACGGTGTCATGCTGGAGCTGCAACCACCAACGTGTCATGTGGACAAAATAAGAAACAAAATATATAGGTCATGCAAGAAAGAATTATGGATATCAATATACACTTTTTCACTGATTTTCTCAGGACACTGTTTTTCGATTCATGCATTTCACACTCTACAGGCATGCAACATGTAACCATGGAAACCATGGTAACAATCGTGTTACCATGGTAACAATCATGTAACAACTGTGTAACAGGTTATACCTGAATGGCAACGTTAAGGTTTCCCTTTAACCGCTTTTGTAGGTACCGTCTCTTTAAAGCCGTCTCTAGATCCCCTAAAATTAGTAAAAGGGATATAAAAATGAAGTGAGGGGATATGAAAAGGGTTCTCTTCAGGGAATACCTTCCCGTCTTCACCAGGATCACCTGCACACGGATTAATAGGGAATTAGGGATGACCTGGAGATATGTGTGATTGTTGAGCAAGTTAGAGAGCAACTCAACAAGACTGCCAGGCCATTGGCCAATATGCTCTGGCATGGAGAAGATGAGGATTCATGGAGTGATTTATAATATCTAGGTCTATGATAATTATAGTACCTGTATTTCGAACCAGTCTCTCACCACCTCTGGTTCCTCTCCCAGGACAATTAGTAGCGCCATCAGAACCTTGTGTACCTGTAACCATGGTAACACTAACATGTTTGTTATGAGATTCGGATTTTGCAAAATGCAAAAACATACATAATCCTCAAATGCTCCAATTAGGAGTCTAAATCCTGGCCTAAGTGAAACCCCCTAGGAGTAGATCGAAACCTATCGGAACCTTTTGTATCTGCGTTTTGGTCGCACACCTGTATTGGAGGGGCGGTGTAGCTTTTGATTTCAGCAATGTTGTTATTAGTAAGATCCATCACGGCCTTCTTGATCAAATCCAACCTCTCCAACTTGGATAACAACCCCTGGGCCTGGGGGAAAGAGGGTAGTTATACATGGGTGGGGAATAGTCCGGATCCTAGGTTTTCAAGCGTACTGGCGTAGAAAATAGTCTGAGCAAGTGATACAAGGGGTTCTACAAGGTAGACTCAAACTATTAATTAATTAAGAGTTAACTAACTAATTAAATATAGTTACCTGATCGAGTTCAATACCAAGTTCCTTTAGAAAACCAGATGCCGTTACTTCATTAATTGCCCTCCGAAGCTTGATGAGATCCAGATTCTGTAGGAACTAGATAGTCAACGTTAATTAACCGTGTAATTAATTGGTTAATTATGGAATACACGATCCAACTGTGTAGCTAATTAGTTAATTGGTAGAGATCTTTGGTGTTTTGGTCCGTGAACTGTGAAGGATGCCAAATTTGGAACGTTAGTGGCAGTGGGTCATTACACGGTGTCATGCTGGAGCTGCAACCACCAACGTGTCATGTGGACAAAATAAGAAACAAAATATATAGGTCATGCAAGAAAGAATTATGGATATCAATATACACTTTTTCACTGATTTTCTCAGGACACTGTTTTTCGATTCATGCATTTCACACTCTACAGGCATGCAACATGTAACCATGGAAACCATGGTAACAATCGTGTTACCATGGTAACAATCATGTAACAACTGTGTAACAGGTTATACCTGAATGGCAACGTTAAGGTTTCCCTTTAACCGCTTTTGTAGGTACCGTCTCTTTAAAGCCGTCTCTAGATCCCCTAAAATTAGTAAAAGGGATATAAAAATGAAGTGAGGGGATATGAAAAGGGATGGTATTTGGATTTAATGATAATTCTCCAACAATAGCTGACGCTATTAACCCTTTGAGACCGATAGGGTCACCAGTGACCCCACGCTAATTGTGCATCTAGCGTCTGTTCCAAACAAATATAAGAAGTTTAAATGGTTTCCCGGGTTAGAATATACACTTTTTGGCAGTTTCTGGGGTCATTTGCTTTGAACATCTTAGTTTACTAGAAATGCCAACTCTAAGCCATAAAAGTTGAAATTTGAATTAGCAATTGATTACCTATTTCTATCTTTAGATCCTCTCCACAGCCGTCCATTTTAGCATTGCTGAGAGCCAACTCCATCTTCTTTATCTCACCACTCTTTATTGCCGTGGATATCTTTAATCTGAGAGAGAGATTTGTTGAGTAAAACAGACAAAACAGATATAATACAGGTGATAAAAAAAGAGTTATTAGGAGAACGATAGTCGAGAAATTGAAAGAAAAGTCAAAGAGAGACATAGTGAGAAACGGAGAAACTGAGAAAGAATGAGTCCTTGGCAATATTATTCTTTCTCAAGGCCAAAACTCCTTGCCCTATATCCTCGTTCACTGTATTCAATATCTATTTATAGCTACGAGTCGTTTTATATTCCCATAACGACTTCTCCCTCTCTCAACAAATATTGCATATATATAGATGATCTAGATGATCTATGTTGGGCAGGTGTTATAGAGGGCTAATGGGCTAACAGACTGAACATGTTATACCTATATAAGTACTATTATAGCTGAGGACTCTAGAAGACGCCGCCATTATCATTAGGCCACAAAGTTATAGTTATGAAAGATCTTATGCTAACTAATTTTTGTTGAACTATTTTAGATAAGAGCAAATATTTTACCTTTTGGTCGTTGAAAAATATGTAGTAGGAATGAAGTTATCTCATATAAGACCCTCCTCTTCGCACCGGGCCGAAGGCCCGGTGCGGCTACGTGAGGCCGCGTAGGTTGCGCGATGTACAGTCAGTGTGAGACAAGAATGAAGATATTGTTTACATAACACGAAACATCCCCAGTATTAGAAGATGAATACAACAACTGAACCCTTGATCCGGATCCCGGATTGTTTTCTCAGTCAACTAAACTTTGAGACTTGGGAGGCAGAATTGTGGCCGATATTGGTCGCATTTGTTTTATTCGGAGTGTTTGGATTGACAATAAACCTTGTGTCCTTTATCTATTTCAAACAGCAGCCGGGACTCGGTAACAGATTTCAGACTGTTCTCAATGCAGTTGATTTTGTGATATGTAGTTACTACATCTGTGTTGCAGTTATTGGGTTTCTATCAAGGTCAAATCTAACGACAAGCAGTCTTGATATAATTGGGAAAGAGTTTTATACGATTATGATTCTAATTTCTGGTCTGGTAACCGTCTATCTCTCAGTAATTCGGGCAATTCTAAGCACAGAACCGTTTTACGACATCAAAAAACGGGTCATCTACACATCATTCCTTGGTATTTCAGTCCTGTTTTTGGGAATTGCAATAACTGATGCAGTACTTATTGAGATCCCAGCTAGTCAGCTTATTCCGAATGTAGAATCTAGCGTTTCTCGAATCGGGGAGATTCCTGATCCTCCCCTTCCCGGGCCAACTTTAGAGCCTCCAGATCCTGCCAGACCAACTTTAGAACCCCCTGATCCTGCCAGACCAAGTTTAGAACCCCCTGATCCTGCCAGGCCAACTTTAAAGCCCCCTGATCCTGCCAGACCAACTTTAGAACCCCATGATCCTGCCAGACCAACTTTAGAACCCCCTGATCCTGCCAGGCCAACTTTAAAGCCCCCGGATCCTCCTACTACAGCTACTCCAGCTAAAAATTGCACAGCTGATGAACTTTCACTCTTATTCCTGACAAGATTTCAGCTACCAGCGGTACTTTTAGAAGCGATCCCATCTGCTCTCTTGATGTTAATACTGACAGTGTCCTCCCTCCTGACGTGGGGGGCTCTCTCCAAACCCAACAACCATCTTTCCAATCACTCCCACGCCGCCACCACGACCCTCCTTATTTCCACTGTCTATGTGTTGTGTATTGGAAGTATCGTTACAGCACGGTCCTTTATCCGACTAAACACATCCAACTACACCAACCAGGTAACCTACGAGGACCACCTTGGACAACTGGGGAAAGTTTCCATTGTGAAACTAGCAAACTCTGTACTGAATCCCCTGATATTTGTTACCAGGAGTCGGAACTTACGGAGTTGGATTGCAGGACTTTTTAAAAGGGAGCGGGTTTCTAAAAGTACCACTACCACTATCAGTGTAGAAATGGACAATATGTAGATAGTTGGATGATCGGATATCTATTTATTAGCCTCATGTTGATTTAGCAGAGTTTTTAATATGTAAATCGATTAAAAACATGAAAAAAAGCTGTTTATTTAATTGTAATTTTTAGCCGATTTATTTCTATTACCGCTATCTAGATTTTACACAAACGTTTTAATTTTTTATTTTTCTAAAAACCATGGTCAGCTCATGTTAGGTTGACCCTCGGTTCCCATACCACCACCCCAGCTAGACATGTGATCCACACGGTGTAACATGTTCTAACTAACGAGACTACAGTGTAGTGCCCCTAACTAACAAGGTTCACGTATCGTGACATGTGATCCATTACCAACTACATCACTCCCGGATACGTGTTACCTCTCTCTCCTGTAACAGTGGACCACCCTGACCCACTAGCATGGTGTCCTATATCACTAGGTCTCTTCTAACACCCCAAGGTCCTGTATCACAATACAGTCTCAAGATCTCTTCTAACACCCTGTATCTTAGGGGGTGAGATGAGTGCACTGTCGGTCTCTAGTAACGGGGGGTGGTGGCGTTAATCGGTACAGGGTGGGATGGTAGTATAAAGATCGTACACAACCCACAATTCAACCATCAACAACAACATCTTCCAACAACTATCAACAACAACTTCCAACCAACTCCATCATGACTTCCTTCTCAATCGAGTCCATCCTGAGTACCTCTACAGTTAGGAGACCCAGTGCCCGATATGCTACCTCCCCCTACTACTCTGCAACACCCTACTCCCATCCTACTGGAACACCATACTCTACTCCTTCCTACAGACATCCCACCGCACCTGTCCAATCCTCCCTCCAGCAACAACTCAGTGAACTGCGGGCTATCCAACACCGACACATGTTCTAACTAACGAGACTACAGTGTAGTGCCCCTAACTAACAAGGTTCACGTATCGTGACATGTGATCCATTACCAACTACATCACTCCCGGATACGTGTTACCTCTCTCTCCTGTAACAGTGGACCACCCTGACCCACTAGCATGGTGTCCTATATCACTAGGTCTCTTCTAACACCCCAAGGTCCTGTATCACAATACAGTCTCAAGATCTCTTCTAACACCCTGTATCTTAGGGGGTGAGATGAGTGCACTGTCGGTCTCTAGTAACGGGGGGTGGTGGCGCTAATCGGTACAGGGTGGGATGGTAGTATAAAGATCGTACACAACCCACAATTCAACCATCAACAACAACATCTTCCAACAACTATCAACAACAACTTCCAACCAACTCCATCATGACTTCCTTCTCAATCGAGTCCATCCTGAGTACCTCTACAGTTAGGAGACCCAGTGCCCGATATGCTACCTCCCCCTACTACTCTGCAACACCCTACTCCCATCCTACTGGAACACCATACTCTACTCCTTCCTACAGACATCCCACCGCACCTGTCCAATCCTCCCTCCAGCAACAACTCAGTGAACTGCGGGCTATCCAACACCGACTAGGACAAACCCAACAGCCTATGAGGAGATCTGTTGTGGTTACCAAACCTGTTACCACCCTGCCTGGCAATCTCCCAACTACTATTGCAGCAGCCCCTAAACCTACAACTGCTATTCCTACTAAACCTACTACAATCCCTACTCCACCACCAACCCTGACTGTTCCCAGTGGCCTGGCTCCCCTCCGTCGTGTGGCATCCTCCAGTGGACCTACTTCTCAACTTGCACCACTGCTAGCTGCCCAACAGAACCCTTCCACACTACCTGCCCAACCCGTCCTGGCACCACTGCGACCTGCCCAACCTACCCCTCCCACACTGTCTGTCAATCCCGCCCTGGTACCACTACAACCAGCCCAACCTCCCACTATACCTGTCCAGCCCGCCCTAGCACCACTCAGACGCCCCACTGCTACACCTCCTCCTCGACCCGCCACCCTCCCTTCTTCCATCCTGCTTCAAGCCAGGACCCTCTCCATCCCTAAATCCCTGACACCACCACCCCTCACCCTCCCCCACACCTGTCCTGGACCTGCCTCCTGCACCACCCCATCCTGTCCCTCTTACTCCCTTCTCCGGAGACGCCAGACCCGATCTGCTGAGCTACCCAGGAACAGAACCAACATTACCCCACCCCAGATGGATGCTCTACTTCTGGCGTTCTTCCAGAGCCGCTACCTTACTAAGATGAAACGGAGGAATCTGAGTGAGGAGACTGGGCTGAAGGAGGAGACTATCCGAGTGTGGTTCCAGAACCAGAGGAGAGTGGAGAGGAAGAGGGCTGATAATACCCCGAGATGCCCTGTTGTTATTGCTTGAATTGATTGTGTGTGAATATTGAATTAACAAACCCTAAATCAACGTGTCTATATTTGGGAGGGACTGGACGAAAGGAATTGGGACCTGGTTATTGATTAAATTTTATTGGGACCTTGGACAGTAATATACCGCGTGGTCCAAAGAACTAATTATGTCATCTCCCGAAATTTCAATCGTATTAGGACAGCCGATGCATACTGACCTGTGAAGGTTTTGTAGCTCCTGTATCTCCTCTAATTCATCCATAGTTCGCTTGGCAACTGATATCTGACCTCCCAGCTCAGCCACAAAGGTACTTCTCTCAGCCCTCTGTGAATGGGGGGGTGTTATACTCAGCCATCTGAAGGAGGGGGACATGTTACAGTCTCTGTGTATTAGATATGTGTTACAGTTATCTCTTAGACCTCTAACGGGATGTGTTATCATAATATCTGACTCTGTTATAGGGGGACATGTGGGGAAACATGTGTTACAGTTATCTCTCCCACTTCTGGAATTAAACAGGAATTAAACAGGAATTAAACATAATACATCTATAATGTAACTTCATTGTCAGATGAAAAAGAAAGTTAGAAATGCTAAGGTGTTTAAAGTTAAAATCTAATTTTAAATTCATAAGGCAAAAACATGGCGCTCGGGTATAAAGGGAAAACGTACATGAAGGGAATAAATAAATTAAAAAGACACAATAAAA
>AVPN01000464.1:36441-50814 GCA_000695325.1 Pleurobrachia bachei | reverse complement strand
AATCGTTTTGGTATCGTTAGAAAGAGAAAGATAAGAGATTTCAAATGCAACCGGTTTCAAGTCTTTATCTTATCAGGGACAGGATATATTACCCAAACTCCGCAAAATCGAGTGCGGTTGAATGAAAAAAAACTTGAAATTTGAATGAAAATTTGAACCAAGGTCTCCATGCAGGAACCTGTGACGTCACTTTTTGAAAACAACCCATCTTTAAACGGTTACTGCTCAGCCCCCTTAAGTCAGAGGCGAAGAAAGCCTGAGTCCAGTGGGTCCAGGACCCACTTTTTAGACGAGAGAAGAAAAGAAAACAGGAAAACTTGCCAAAAAGTGCAAAAATCGTCAAAAAAGTGAAAAAATGAGCCGATTTTCAATTTCAATTGACATTTCTTACCAGATATACTTTGAATTAGCCAAAGCGGTTTGGCGGCTAGAGCCATTTTAGTGAATTAACGCACAATGTACATGCATTGTAAATAGGCCACCAAACACAGAGTGCTCCCGTAAATTCATTCCCTTAACAATCACCATTTTGACGTCATACATCGCTAACCATGACCAACAATCCTTATGCGGTGGGCCACCTTGTATCATTTGTAGAATTCGACGATGGAAGGAAATGAAATAGTTAAACTTCAAAAAGAATTTTATAATAATCTCTCTCTCCCTCTCTCACTCGCTGTTCACTGTAAAAGAATATTACCAGGGCATACATTGCCTTCTCACTCAGATCAATGTCTTCCTCTCAACCATCTACTCATCGGTCCGATCAGGCTTGAGAAACACATTGGAGTTAGTCGTTGTAATCTCTTGAGCCCCATGGCCTTCCTCAGCTCAGAAGAGAGATCAAAGGTATCACTTCCCATTCGCTGCAGCTCACTTAGAGATCACAGAGTCCATACCCCCGGTTCCCTCACAGAATCCATGACTTTCTTCTGACCTGGCTCCTCTGGTATCCTAACGATCATCAGTTTAGAGGATGCTCGTCCTCAACCTCGGGCGAAGATGATGCGTGCTGGATCGTTCTCGGTGCCAAAAACTTGTGTGTTTCATAAAGCTATGTATCCCTGTCTGTTTGACTAAATTAAAAGAATCAAGTAGGTCTTTTCACTGGTTTCCTCAGCATCTTCCTGACTCTGTCTGTGCTTTGTTTCTTTATTTCCTGATTCCTCACCAGGTAAACACAAGGATTCAGAGCTGAGTTTAGAGGCACTGCAATCCACTGGGCAATAATCTGCACCATACCATTCAGTTTCATACCCTCAAAGAACTTCAACCAAAAGACAACAAAGAGTATGCCATTAAAAGCACAAAACATCAGCGAGATTATCAATATTGTTATATTGTTATAGTTGCCCTTCTGACCGCGGCACATCTCCCTTCCTGATCCCCCTGTCCTCCCCGTCTTCTCTTCAGCAGCTGTACAGTGGTGACCACACAACTTGCCCCCACAATCACCACCAGTATCAGCAGTGTCACAGTCTTGAGATAGTTACTGATATTCAAAGGGGAAGACATACCGGGTCGAATGTTCTGTGTGTACTTGTTGTAAAAGTCCCGTGCACAGAGACCCTCACGGATCAGAAGATACCCACCAAAAACCCCATTGGACAAATAGATGCGGGAGAGTTGGGGCTTGTAAAATGGCCAACATGTGCCAATCATTCGAACTACACTGAGCACACACGTTGCAAATGCGGTCCACTCCAGAGACATGCGAAAGAGGAATGTGGCAGCGACTAGTGTCACGGTGACTGCCTCATTATCATGATATCGAGAGTTCAGGATGACCTTGACACCTGCCGATACACAGACGGAGAGGTCGAGGGTAGATAGAATTAGGAGTAGTTTGTCTCCTTTTGATAGAGTTCCTTGTCGGTACATGAAGTATGCGATCCACATTGTGTTCGAGGCAATACCTAGAACACCCACCACGACCACCAGAGTATCTGTGAACACCGTCATTCTGAGGTCGATATATGTTAGTATACATTTTTTAGTAGTATGTATTAAAATTTAACATTGAAGTAGCATAGTTATTCTAGTATGTAGTCGGATCCCGATTTACCGGAAGGATAAACTTCCTCCGATATAGGAAATTAACAGTATTTCACCACGATATACCGGGCAAAATGATTTACCGGGCAAAATGATTTCCCCCGAAGATCCCGGAAAACCGGGGTCCGACTGTATTGAAGCATAGATCTAATAAGAGAAACAAAAACACACGCCATATCTATTGTTCGAATTTTAAAGTATGTATTTTTTATCAGGAAAACATTTAGAATAGATATATGTAACAAAGCCAATGGATCGTTAAATAGCACCGCCCACGGGCTCCAGCAAGAAGTGGCTTTTAAACTGTAGCAGCATATTATTAGGACAGTCTCCTATAATTGGCCGATGTGAAGGGTTCATGATAAATACTGGGCACATATTTGATGAGATCACGTGCTCTAAAATGAGCAATGTATGAGGGGAGATGGAGACCACACGTGGGGGACTTGACGATGAGAGGCAGTGTCTGTTTGTAGCATGGAGCTGCCATGTGCATGGGGGGACCTGTAATAACCGTGTGTCACTAGTCTTGCACGTGATGCATATATATAGTTTTATGCCACATAGGAGATAGACTGGGGCAATTACAAGCTAGAGAGTAGAGACAGCACAGATCTGCGTTGAGACGATAAAATGTAATATCACAGTCGATGAAAACTGATCAAAATAACAGAAGTAATGAAGAGGTATGAGAACATGACAAAGCTAGGGGACGGGGAAGTAAAGTTTTTATAAACATGACGGGTTCCATGAAACAAGTCATTATCGGAGAGAGTGTTTTAGTAAGGGCTATTAAAACACATAACAGATGCTACAGTAATAGCATTTTAAAAGGGGACCTTTAGAGTTTAGAAGGTCCCATTTTATTTCCTCATTTATACCATATAGTTAGGGGATATTAGCTTAGAACTAGGGAAACATTTGTAACAAGCTAATTCCTTCACCAATGGGTCCCTAGAATCTTCAAAAAAATCACAAAAAAACCCGATTTTGAGCACCTTTGAAGTCAATTTACGGCTAAACGGTTGGAGATAGAGCTTAAAAGTCGGACGTCGACCCCCCAAAACCTGGCCATTGCCTACAAAATGGCACCAGTGAAAAGTCCTTAAACCGATCCTAAGTGGCTATAGCCATATATAATGACCACAAACGGCTATGGGCATATCTAATTATCCAATTATCTAATTAACCAAATGAGTTAGAGACTTTTCATGGGTGTCTACCCCCACTAATGCGAGGACGCTACACATTTTAATGCCCTTGGATTCTTCTCTACTCCTATTCTAAGAGAATCTATATTTTTGATCATATCACTGAAAATATAGGAAAAAAGGGCGTGGTCCAAAAAACCAATTTAGCCATCGCGGATTTTTTGTGATTTTTTTTGGTGATTCTAGGGACCCATGACCCATTGGGACCAATTGGTGAAGGAATTAGCTTGTTACAAATTTTTCCTTAGTTTCGGCCCTTATTTAGCTAAAATCCCCTTAATAGGAGTAAAATCCCCTTAATAGCAGTATAATACGGTGAGAGAGACCGCCTGATGGGACCCATATGGCGCAGTCTGAGGTACAGTGCAACTGCAAACGCATATGGCGTGTAGTTAGATATGCGAGCGTCCTACTTCCTAGTCAGATCTGTGCATTTACAGCTGTGCCCCAGGGTTAGAACACAACAAACCTAGCTATGCAATCATTGTATAGTATGGATGTCGATGGACGATGGAACAACGCAATACGCATAAATCTAAATTATTTACTTCTGCTGCTGCAATGTCCCATTTTAGTTAGTGGGAGTGGTCAGCGACGGGGTAGCAAATTATAAACAACAATTTGCAAATGACATTATGTTGGCCATATATATCAGTGCAGCTCAGTCGAAATGGGTAACACATTGATAGAGCTGCGATAAAGAGTTTAAAAACAAAGGAGGACATCTGTTGTGTTGCTAATGATATAATTTCATAGGTCTATGTAAAGTGGAAGAACAGTGAAAGTTTGAACAACACCGCGGCAGACACTAGTCCTCCACTTCATTGTGCTAACTGTTAACTCACCAATAACAGACCTGGAGAGACATTGTGGAAAGGACAACATCTGCTGCAATCTTTAACGTAAGTGATGAGTTTTGGGAACAAAATAGAGAGAAAGATAGAGAGGGGGTAGACGTATTTCACTTACTATGTGTCGCAGGCAATGTTTTAATTTGGTAATTGCTTCAAAAATTAAACTCAAGTGTCCAAAACACTCTTACCTGAACCCTCTCCCAAGAAACCGCAAACTGTTCCATTTGTCGGCTGTCGCGTATCCATATCTCCATTATTTCGTCAATTAATTAATTAAATAATATGATGTTATAGTTTGCACTGTGTGCCCCTCATGTCACACTTTTCTCAGTGCATCTTTGTGTGGCGCGGTGTGTTTTGCAAGTGAAAGTTGCTACTGTCAGTGTCTACCTATCGCGCGCGTGAAATGCGCGTTCGTCTTCCAGGCCAGTTGGAGCTCTTGGACCAGTCTGCAAAGTTCAGACTGAGCTCTGTAGTACAGCTGACAGGTCAATCGTTTTCCATAGCCAACCTGTGTCATGTTATGTTGTCTGTTGAACCTGAACAAATATTCATAAAATCTGTGTCGCTATGCTCTAGTCCGCTAGATACTTAGTTGTTACTTAGTTGTTGACTGTTGACAAATTGTTACGTAGTTGGCATACTACAACAGATGCAATTGTCTTGACATGTTCCACGTCTGTCAGCTCTCGCACCGGGCCGAACGCGAGCCCGAGCGGCGAATGGACAGACTGCGCAGCAAGGCAACAATTATCGTCGCACGTATCCACTGCAGCACTGGCACACTTTACGAATATAAAAATACATGGATTGTAGTGGTGATTTCGGACCCGGATGTCATTACAATTATTCTCTCTCTCTCTCTCTCTCTCTCTTTTTTCTCCCTCTTTCTGTCTCTCTCAATTGCCATTTGATATAGTGTAAGATATACATAATACCTCTATATCTATCTAATTCTATCTATAAACCTCTTTCCATCGGCCTGTCTCCTCTTATATTAGGACATAACAGCTTTATCATGCCTCAATTCACGCACTGAAAGATGTGTTCTCGTTGTGACTACGACGTAGAAATGTTTGCCTAGTTAGACTGTTTTTCGCGTGCCCCGACGCTCCTTCCCTTGAACAAAACAAGCCCCGCCCACGAAACCACACTCCACAGTCCTCATTTCTCGCGTTGTTTTCCCGTTATAATAGATCTCATCATGTGCTATTCTGTATCACGAATTTGGCCCATAGTCCGGGCCTTTTTTTCTTTTCTATCAGCTGAAAGTGGTTATCTTCAGAGAAAATTAGTTTTGTGAAATAAAACGGACCCCCACAATTCGAGATTCAGCACACAGAGTGTGTATGTGACCCCACAATTTGATTTCATGTGCACGGTTCCAGTGGCGATCACGTGATCTAACGACGTCACGTGTAGTTTGATGCATGAGAGAGGGAGAGGGAGAGAGAGAGAGAGAGAGAGAGAGAAGAGAGAGGAAGAGGGTGAGAGAGACCTGATAAATAATGCTCAGTTGGACCTAGGTTAGAAGGGGGAAGGAAGACGTGTTGGGTAATGTAATTTCACCCTTATATCGACCAATTGTTGCCCCAGCTTCTTTCCAAACATTCTTAACCAGTACTCCCAGTCTTCTTTAACTAGTCGGGATACTCCCAGTCTCCTATAACTAGTCGGGATACCAGCTGTTCTGTAGTTTTATTATTTCTATAGTACCAACTCCTTGCTTCAGAGCGACCTAGACGAATTATGACTTGTACCAGCACCAGAAGAAGATATCAAAACTACTTCCTGAATTCGTTGTACTAGAATAAGTAGGACTTGATTTGTATTTTCTCATATAAGACAGTCTTCTTAGCACAACGCACCGGGCTGTTGGCCTGGTCCGGCTACGTGAGGCCAGATCAATGTTAGTGTTTTAGTTTGAGTGATATCTCCACTTCAACAACTTCCATTAATGCATGTAAAGTCTTTTAGAGTTCATGTCTCTGCTTGTTATTCTTCACATGTCACGGGCTTCCTAACCCCCCACCCGGCTTCATGATAGTATTACTTGATAAGCAATCAGTATAATTTGATCACCCTTTCTAGCCCAACCACCCCTAGCTGAAATTTTGTTTGGGAGGAAGGGGCACTACTTCTCTCTAGCTCCTATCTGTCTATCTTGTCTCTAATTTTTGGGTTTGCATCTGATGATTATCCATTGGTCGACTCGTTGATAGCAGCTAGGCGTGTTACCTTGCTTATCGTGTGTGGAGTTCCACTTCAACTGTATAATTTTTATAAATAAAACTTGAGGCGCCTGACATCACCTGACAATTCAAACCTCAATAAAACATGGTTCTATCTTTATCGCTCCTTTTCTCTCTTTCTCTTTCTATCTCTTACTTTCTTTCTCTCTTTTTCTCTCTTTTTCTCTCACCGCTTCGCCTATAGTAGAGTCGATAAGTAGATCTTACCCTCTCAATTGTTCCAATTTTTGTCACATCTGTTTGGAGCCTCGACACGACCTCTAGGAGTACTTAGTAGTAATAACATACCGGGCCTTCTTTCTTATCATTGTCTGTGTTTTTAGTGCTGCTGAAAAATAAAGCTTGAGTTTTCGGGCTATACTTATATAATGTTGCTCAGCTGAGAGGGATGGCCGATGGGAGTGGTAGGTTTACATAGCTAATACGGCTGTCTAGAACTGATATTATAATAGACCTGATATGTTCTACCCTGCTCCATGTTCCCAGACTCCGATATTATACCCTATCCAGCTCTTAAGAATCTTCATAGGCTGTTCAGAAAAGAGCCCCCTGTTCCAGACGCGGGGACGCCAGTAATAGTGGGGGGAGGGGTATCAAAACAATAATATCCTGGTGTCTGGTGGGTTCAGTAATTGAATTTCACTGGTCCATTGTGACATCCAATACTGGCAGATTTCTCAGCTCCCTGTTAGAAAATATATATCTCGTAGCCACGTTGAGCCATGTTTATTTAAGAGCCCTGAAGTGGTGGTAAAGTAATCCGGAAGATATGGCCATATATGGGCATCACGTGACCACGCTTCCTGTCGCGCCACCAGAACAACACAGTTGTTTTGATAGGGGGGGCGTCACCTTTTTATTTTGCCCATTGCCCATAGTCCCAGTGAATTTTGGTTTTGCCCATATGGGCAAAAATGGGCAAAATGGGCAAAAGTGGGTTAAAATGGGCAAAATGAAATTTTTAGTGTTTTTTGTCGATTTTTCAACTCTATGAGAGGGAGAGAGAGAGAGAGAGAGAGAGAGAGAGAGAAGAGAGAGGAAGAGGGTGAGAGAGACCTGATAAATAATGCTCAGTTGGACCTAGGTTAGAAGGGGGAAGGAAGACGTGTTGGGTAATGTAATTTCACCCTTATATCGACCAATTGTTGCCCCAGCTTCTTTCCAAACATTCTTAACCAGTACTCCCAGTCTTCTTTAACTAGTCGGGATACTCCCAGTCTCCTATAACTAGTCGGGATACCAGCTGTTCTGTAGTTTTATTATTTCTATAGTACCAACTCCTTGCTTCAGAGCGACCTAGACGAATTATGACTTGTACCAGCACCAGAAGAAGATATCAAAACTACTTCCTGAATTCGTTGTACTAGAATAAGTAGGACTTGATTTGTATTTTCTCATATAAGACAGTCTTCTTAGCACAACGCACCGGGCTGTTGGCCTGGTCCGGCTACGTGAGGCCAGATCAATGTTAGTGTTTTAGTTTGAGTGATATCTCCACTTCAACAACTTCCATTAATGCATGTAAAGTCTTTTAGAGTTCATGTCTCTGCTTGTTATTCTTCACATGTCACGGGCTTCCTAACCCCCCACCCGGCTTCATGATAGTATTACTTGATAAGCAATCAGTATAATTTGATCACCCTTTCTAGCCCAACCACCCCTAGCTGAAATTTTGTTTGGGAGGAAGGGGCACTACTTCTCTCTAGCTCCTATCTGTCTATCTTGTCTCTAATTTTTGGGTTTGCATCTGATGATTATCCATTGGTCGACTCGTTGATAGCAGCTAGGCGTGTTACCTTGCTTATCGTGTGTGGAGTTCCACTTCAACTGTATAATTTTTATAAATAAAACTTGAGGCGCCTGACATCACCTGACAATTCAAACCTCAATAAAACATGGTTCTATCTTTATCGCTCCTTTTCTCTCTTTCTCTTTCTATCTCTTACTTTCTTTCTCTCTTTTTCTCTCTTTTTCTCTCACCGCTTCGCCTATAGTAGAGTCGATAAGTAGATCTTACCCTCTCAATTGTTCCAATTTTTGTCACATCTGTTTGGAGCCTCGACACGACCTCTAGGAGTACTTAGTAGTAATAACATACCGGGCCTTCTTTCTTATCATTGTCTGTGTTTTTAGTGCTGCTGAAAAATAAAGCTTGAGTTTTCGGGCTATACTTATATAATGTTGCTCAGCTGAGAGGGATGGCCGATGGGAGTGGTAGGTTTACATAGCTAATACGGCTGTCTAGAACTGATATTATAATAGACCTGATATGTTCTACCCTGCTCCATGTTCCCAGACTCCGATATTATACCCTATCCAGCTCTTAAGAATCTTCATAGGCTGTTCAGAAAAGAGCCCCCTGTTCCAGACGCGGGGACGCCAGTAATAGTGGGGGGAGGGGTATCAAAACAATAATATCCTGGTGTCTGGTGGGTTCAGTAATTGAATTTCACTGGTCCATTGTGACATCCAATACTGGCAGATTTCTCAGCTCCCTGTTAGAAAATATATATCTCGTAGCCACGTTGAGCCATGTTTATTTAAGAGCCCTGAAGTGGTGGTAAAGTAATCCGGAAGATATGGCCATATATGGGCATCACGTGACCACGCTTCCTGTCGCGCCACCAGAACAACACAGTTGTTTTGATATGAAATCAAATCAGTAGCGTTTTTAGCACCTTTTATTCTCCGATACTGCCACTTGGCACGGGGTGTTCCGTTTTGTCGCATGGTAGAGTGACAATAATAATAGAGTGATAGTAGAGGTACTGAGGAATAGTAGATAGAGAAATCAAAATACACCTAATTGGGTTTAGTGTGATGGCCTGTCGGCCAATCTTATTACATATCAGATTATGTTTTCGCTTCAAACAGCTTTATTGTTATTAAGCGTCGTCTCCATTTTGCTTTATGTATGTTCCAGCAATCTGGACATGTTGCATCGTTACCGGGGTTCCAAACAATATTACCATTTACCATGTTAAGACGTCATGTCATTTGCTAATTTTGGACATACCATGTGCCATATTTAGACATGTTATCAGTTTTATCATTATAGCTACAGTAATGAAACCCATTAACAACAGGTCCATTTTTTTCGCAACCCTACTGTTTTTGTATTGGGGTAGCCACTTGCTATTTGAAATGGCGGCTAATTTGAATGAAGCACCCCTCTACGGGCCAGCAAGTGCATCAGATTTGGATTTTTAGACATCAGTGGGGTTGGCATGAGTTCTGACTAGCCCACTGATGTCTAAAAATCAAAATCTGGTGCACATTCTGGCCTGCAGATCTCCCCCACAAAGTTTAATCGGCGGTAAAGTTTATCGGTCACCGATGCCTATACACTGTGTCTTAAAATGCTACTATAGTGAAACTCGCTGAGCCATTGGGTATTTAACTCATTATACATTGTCTAACAATCACATCTTCCCTTTAGCGCTCGTGAGCTACATCAGACATCATGGACGGTTTAGATGGTCTCAAAAACCCCTTCATGGATCTCCCCCAGGGTGATAAATGCCAGGCTTATTACATCTGGATTGACGGATCCGGCCAGGGACTCAGGTAAGCCCATATTTGGGCATCACGTGGCTTCTAATGACCATATTTGGGCATCACGTGGCTTCTAACTTAACTGACCATATATTTGGTCATATCCCATACATCACGTGGTTTCTAACAATGATCCCTTAGGGGTAAGACGAAGACTCTCGACGTGCCCACTATGAACCCTGCTGACCTGCCCATCTGGAACTATGATGGGTCTAGTACGAACCAGGCAGTGGGAGAGAATAGTGATGTCTATCTTCAACCAGTAGCATGCTTCAAGTGAGTACAATTATTACCAACAACCCAACACCCAACAAAGCAACGATGATCCAGTTTGATATTTGCGAACCCCTTGTACAGGGTATCTCACCACAACGTAACACCCCCTCTCCCCACAGGGACCCCTTGTACAGGGTGTCCCACCAATGTAGCCACATAGTAACACCCCCTCTCCCCACAGGGACCCCTTGTACAGGGTATCTCACCACAACGTAACACCCCCTCTCCCCACAGGGACCCCTTGTACAGGGTGTCCCACCAATGTAGCCACATAGTAACACCCCCTCTCCCCACAGGGACCCCTTGTACAGGGTATCTCACCACAACGTAACACCCCCTCTCCCCACAGGGACCCCTTGTACAGGGTGTCCCACCAATGTAGCCACATAGTAACACCCCCTCTCCCCACAGGGACCCCTTGTACAGGGTATCTCACCACAACGTAACACCCCCTCTCCCCACAGGGACCCCTTGTACAGGGTGTCCCACCAATGTAGCCACATAGTAACACCCCCTCTCCCCACAGGGACCCCTTGTACAGGGTATCTCACCACAACGTAACACCCCCTCTCCCCACAGGGACCCCTTGTACAGGGTGTCCCACCAATGTAGCCACATAGTAACACCCCCTCTCCCCACAGGGACCCCTTGTACAGGGTATCTCACCACAACGTAACACCCCCTCTCCCCACAGGGACCCCTTGTACAGGGTGTCCCACCAATGTAGCCACATAGTAACACCCCCTCTCCCCACAGGGACCCCTTGTACAGGGTATCTCACCACAACGTAACACCCCCTCTCCCCACAGGGACCCCTTGTACAGGGTGTCCCACCAATGTAGCCACATAGTAACACCCCCTCTCCCCACAGGGACCCCTTGTACAGGGTATCTCACCACAACGTAACACCCCCTCTCCCCACAGGGACCCCTTGTACAGGGTGTCCCACCAATGTAGCCACATAGTAACACCCCCTCTCCCCACAGGGACCCCTTGTACAGGGTATCTCACCACAACGTAACACCCCCTCTCCCCACAGGGACCCCTTGTACAGGGTGTCCCACCAATGTAGCCACATAGTAACACCCCCTCTCCCCACAGGGACCCCTTGTACAGGGTATCTCACCACAACGTAACACCCCCTCTCCCCACAGGGACCCCTTGTACAGGGTGTCCCACCAATGTAGCCACATAGTAACACCCCCTCTCCCCACAGGGACCCCTTGTACAGGGTATCTCACCACAACGTAACACCCCCTCTCCCCACAGGGACCCCTTGTACAGGGTGTCCCACCAATGTAGCCACATAGTAACACCCCCTCTCCCCACAGGGACCCCTTGTACAGGGTATCTCACCACAACGTAACACCCCCTCTCCCCACAGGGACCCCTTGTACAGGGTGTCCCACCAATGTAGCCACATAGTAACACCCCCTCTCCCCACAGGGACCCCTTGTACAGGGTATCTCACCACAACGTAACACCCCCTCTCCCCACAGGGACCCCTTGTACAGGGTGTCCCACCAATGTAGCCACATAGTAACACCCCCTCTCCCCACAGGGACCCCTTGTACAGGGTATCTCACCACAACGTAACACCCCCTCTCCCCACAGGGACCCCTTGTACAGGGTGTCCCACCAATGTAGCCACATAGTAACACCCCCTCTCCCCACAGGGACCCCTTGTACAGGGTATCTCACCACAACGTAACACCCCCTCTCCCCACAGGGACCCCTTGTACAGGGTGTCCCACCAATGTAGCCACATAGTAACACCCCCTCTCCCCACAGGGACCCCTTGTACAGGGTATCTCACCACAACGTAACACCCCCTCTCCCCACAGGGACCCCTTGTACAGGGTGTCCCACCAATGTAGCCACATAGTAACACCCCCTCTCCCCACAGGGACCCCTTGTACAGGGTATCTCACCACAACGTAACACCCCCTCTCCCCACAGGGACCCCTTGTACAGGGTGTCCCACCAATGTAGCCACATAGTAACACCCCCTCTCCCCACAGGGACCCCTTGTACAGGGTATCTCACCACAACGTAACACCCCCTCTCCCCACAGGGACCCCTTGTACAGGGTGTCCCACCAATGTAGCCACATAGTAACACCCCCTCTCCCCACAGGGACCCCTTGTACAGGGTATCTCACCACAACGTAACACCCCCTCTCCCCACAGGGACCCCTTGTACAGGGTGTCCCACCAATGTAGCCACATAGTAACACCCCCTCTCCCCACAGGGACCCCTTGTACAGGGTATCTCACCACAACGTAACACCCCCTCTCCCCACAGGGACCCCTTGTACAGGGTGTCCCACCAATGTAGCCACATAGTAACACCCCCTCTCCCCACAGGGACCCCTTGTACAGGGTATCTCACCACAACGTAACACCCCCTCTCCCCACAGGGACCCCTTGTACAGGGTGTCCCACCAATGTAGCCACATAGTAACACCCCCTCTCCCCACAGGGACCCCTTGTACAGGGTATCTCACCACAACGTAACACCCCCTCTCCCCACAGGGACCCCTTGTACAGGGTGTCCCACCAATGTAGCCACATAGTAACACCCCCTCTCCCCACAGGGACCCCTTGTACAGGGTGTCCCACCAATGTAGCCACATAGTAACACCCCCTCTCCCCACAGGGACCCCTTGTGTCCCACCAATGTAGCCACATAGTAACACCCCCTCTCCCCACAGGGACCCCTTGTGTCCCACCAATGTAGCCACATAGTAACACCCCCTCTCCCCACAGGGACCCCTTGTGTCCCACCAATGTAGCCACATAGTAACACCCCCTCTCCCCACAGGGACCCCTTGTGTCCCACCAATGTAGCCACATAGTAACACCCCCCTCTCCCCTCAACAGGGACCCCTTGTACAGGGTGTCCCACCAATGTAGTCACACATAGTAACACCCCCTCTCCCCTCAGGGACCCCTTCCGACGAGGAAACAACATACTGGTGATGTGTGAGACCCTCACCCACGAGATGGCTCCCCACCCCACCAACAACAGGAGATCATGTAACGAAGCCATGGAAAAGTGTGCCGATCAGCATCCCTGGTTTGGTATCGAACAGGAGTACACCATGTTCGATTATACTGGCAAGCACCCCTATGGGTGGCCCTCAAATGGGTACCCTGGACCCCAGGTAAATGAAACACCCCTATGGGTGGCCCTCTAATAGCCATCAGCCACCCGTAGTGGGATCCACTTGTCTTGCCTTAAATAGCCCCTCTTTTCACCATCTCCACTCTCGACTAGCTCCCTCTATTTTCAGGGTCCCTACTACTATTCATATATCTTTTCAGGATCCCTTCTACTGTCCCGCTTCTACTTTTCATATATCTTTTCAGGGACCCTATTACAGCTGTCCCCCTACTACTATTCATGTATCTTTTCAGGGACCCTACTACTATAATTCATTTATCTTTTCAGGGACCCTACTACTATCCCGCTACTACTATCCATATCTTTTCAGGGACCCTACTACTGTCTCCCTACTACTATTCATGTATCATTTCAGGGACCCTATTACAGCTGTCCCCCTACTACTATTCATGTATCTTTTCAGGGACCCTACTACTATCCCGCTACTACTATCCATATCTTTTCAGGGACCCTACTACTGTCTCCCTACTACTATTCATGTATCATTTCAGGGACCCTATTACAGCTGTCCCCCTACTACTATTCATGTATCTTTTCAGGGACCCTACTACTATAATTCATTTATCATTTCAGGGACCCTACTACTGTCCCCCTACTACTATAATTCATTTATCTTTTCAGGGACCCTACTACTATCCCCCTACTACTATCCATATCTTTTCAGGGACCCTACTACTGTCTCCCTACTACTATTCATGTATCATTTCAGGGACCCTATTACAGCTGTCCCCCTACTACTATTCATGTATCTTTTCAGGGACCCTACTACTATAATTCATTTATCATTTCAGGGACCCTACTACTGTCCCCCTACTACTATAATTCATTTATCTTTTCAGGGACCCTACTACTATAATTCATTTATCATTTCAGGGACCCTACTACTGTCCCCCTACTACTATAATTCATTTATCTTTTCAGGGACCCTACTACTATAATTCATTTATCATTTCAGGGACCCTACTACTGTCCCCCTACTACTAT
>AVPN01000464.1:1058-15384 GCA_000695325.1 Pleurobrachia bachei | reverse complement strand
CCCCCCCCCCATTCTGACCCTAAATTCCCAAAAACCACCATGTACCTGTTGTTGGATGATGGTATTCTGTCGACTGGTCCGTTCCCATGGTAACCGATTCCTTCCCGCACTGTAGTATCTCCGGGGCAGAGAGAGAGGTGTAGGTGGACAACTTAGACCATCTG
The DNA here is from genome assembly GCA_000695325.1 of Pleurobrachia bachei. Taxonomy (NCBI): domain Eukaryota; kingdom Metazoa; phylum Ctenophora; class Tentaculata; order Cydippida; family Pleurobrachiidae; genus Pleurobrachia; species Pleurobrachia bachei. Next base: position 15,220 of record AVPN01000464.1, on the reverse strand, counting down.
CTTTGGAGTTGGCCCGTTCTTGGGATGTTGTGGGTACACTCAAACAATGGGTGTTGCTGCTGTCAGAAACAATGTGTGAGTCACGGGATCCTCAAAAACAACTTAAACCCAAAATAAAAGCACTACATCCAGTCGGACCTCTATTTAACGGCACCCTCGGGGGAACGGGTTTTGTCCGTTAAATAGAGGTGTCCGCTAAATGGAGGTAAAGCATATTTGGCCCATAAAAACCTATTTTTTGCCCTAATTACTCCACTAGAGCACCCCTTATTGCATTTATGGCACTATCATTGCTGATTAGCAATATAAAATTTAAAAATAATTTTTAAGCTAAATTTAAAAAAAATTGCCTTCGATTCGTTTAGCAAGAGTGGTACGCTCTGCTTTGCCAACTGAGTTCGGATCGGAAGTCATGATAGACTGATTTGCACTGAAATCTGACCTGCTTATATACTGCGTGTTCTTCAGAGGTTGTACGTCACCACCCAGACCTGGTGTACCTGATAACGAGGGGGTCTGGGAGAGAGCGCCTAAATTTAGCAACAGTAGGTTGTTAGTAGCTGTCACGTGACTTCAATAGTCACGTGACAGTCTGTCTGACAAGGTGGTCGGGGCAATGCATAATAGTCACGTGACCTCTCAAGTAACTTAGGTAGGGTGAGTGAGAGAGGGGGAAAGAGAGAAAACTCATCAGATCACATTTCCAAACCCCAGTGAGAGAAAACAAAGATTTTGAAATTTTTCTGAAATTTTTGTCAAAAATTTTTTGGGGGAAAAAAATCCTGCCGTTAAATAGAGGTGCCGCTAAATAGGGGGCCGTTAAATAGAGGTCCGACTGTACTAGGAAGGGTCGGACTATTTTTATATATTTATATAGTTATTTAGTTTAATAATTACTATGTAATCAAGCGACAGAGCTGTACTGGTACTGATGATGATTCCTTAAATGAAATCGCTAATGTCGCAGTGTCGCAATTCCAGATAAGTAAATAAATTTATTACAGTCGGACCCCGATTTACCGGGCCCCGATTTACCGGAACCCCGATTTACCGGGAGGGTAAACTTCCCCCTAAATAGGAAATTTCCGGTATTTGACCCCGATATACCGGGCACCCCGATTTACCGGGCAAAATCCATTCCCCCGAGCATCCCGGTAAATCGGGGTCCGACTGTATATATAAAACAATAAATAAAATAATAATCTTGACAATTATTACAAGATCATTTTACCAAAATGATAATATTACATAGCTTGAAACTATAAACCGATTAAGCCATTATATTTTTACTCCATACTCTCACGTCACGTCACACCATCAGATACATATCTTGCTCCTACTAGTATTATAGACTTAGAGCTATCCCGAGGTTGTTACTAAAAATAGAATAGGGCTTCCGGGCCACGCCCAAACAATGTTTCAAAGTAACTACATGGTGGAAGCGGGGGAATATATGGCAAACTGCAAAACACAGCATTTAATGTCGTTAAGAAAACTTAAAATTTTATTTGTTGGTTGTATAATCTAACTAATTACTGTAAATTAAATGCAAATTCCCTTGCGGACATCGGTGTGAATTTACACGTGAAAATTGAGGGGGTTGAATTTTTGGGAAATGTTTTCAAAGTTTTGGAAAAAGCTCAATCCCCTCATTCTAAAGAGCCCGAGATTTTTAAAATTGGTAGAGGAATGGCCAAGTTATGGGGCTGGGGGGATTTGTGTATGGTAGGACTGAGACGGGCTAACTAAAACATGAAAATAAATTTGATGATAAATCAAGATGTTGCAAGTTAACCAGTATACTGCAGTATAAAAAAGGAGAGGCGCTACTAGCAAGCCGTTTAGTTTTAACTAGTAAACTAAATAGTCAAGTGAGCTGAGATTATAGTTCAGTTGAATTGTTCATACTTTATTTTTATTTTATAGCGCGGAAAGCAGTGTCAAGCGACTCAAGAGATTAGTTAGGGGTGTGAAGGAACTCAGCTAATTAACCAGCCGACCATGTTTCACCTCACGCCGCATGTTACCGAAATTGTTGATGTTAAAGGGCGCCATTAGGGACACATCAGTGAAGAAATTGGCTGGTTTAATTACCCAATGGGAATCCCATTCGAGGCCTTCCTTCCCCTTACTAAGATTATAATCAATAAGAGCCAATTACCTGTATAAAATCAGGGGAATTAGTGTTGAAGTACGACTCAGGACTGCTGCCAGACGGTGAAGAACTACCCCCACTGTGCGGGCCACTTTGGTCAAACCCACCCCCGACTAAACATGCCAGAGCCCCGCCGCGAGAACTCAGTCCCGAACCACCATATTGATCCATACAGTATCGTGGGCTGTCACATCAAATATATCGGGCAGGCATCCAGAGATACAACTTTACTAGATGTCACATGTGATGCGGAGAAAAACTGTCCAATGCGTGCACAATATTCACAAAGTGCAGTGTCATCCAACGCGACTTTTAAAATCGGCAGTGTTTTTCGGCGCGCAAATCATCGAGAATTTGAAAAATAACGCCGCGCAAACGCGCACAAAAGTTAAGTCGAACACGAAAAAAATGATTTGCGACACGAGGAAGAAGTTTATGACTCCTCTTGGAATGCGCTGCAATCCCCTCTTTTGCACTGCCGCGCCACACCGCAACGCTGTTGACCTATCGACTGCGCGTGGAACCAAAAGTCACCAGATTTACTGGGCGTGTCTAGAGCTGCGCGGGGTAAACTTCCCCCTAAATAGGAAATTTCCGGTATTTGACCCCGATATACCGGGCACCCCGATTTACCGGGCAAAATCCATTCCCCCGAGCATCCCGGTAAATCGGGGTCCGACTGTATATATAAAACAATAAATAAAATAATAATCTTGACAATTATTACAAGATCATTTTACCAAAATGATAATATTACATAGCTTGAAACTATAAACCGATTAAGCCATTATATTTTTACTCCATACTCTCACGTCACGTCACACCATCAGATACATATCTTGCTCCTACTAGTATTATAGACTTAGAGCTATCCCGAGGTTGTTACTAAAAATAGAATAGGGCTTCCGGGCCACGCCCAAACAATGTTTCAAAGTAACTACATGGTGGAAGCGGGGGAATATATGGCAAACTGCAAAACACAGCATTTAATGTCGTTAAGAAAACTTAAAATTTTATTTGTTGGTTGTATAATCTAACTAATTACTGTAAATTAAATGCAAATTCCCTTGCGGACATCGGTGTGAATTTACACGTGAAAATTGAGGGGGTTGAATTTTTGGGAAATGTTTTCAAAGTTTTGGAAAAAGCTCAATCCCCTCATTCTAAAGAGCCCGAGATTTTTAAAATTGGTAGAGGAATGGCCAAGTTATGGGGCTGGGGGGATTTGTGTATGGTAGGACTGAGACGGGCTAACTAAAACATGAAAATAAATTTGATGATAAATCAAGATGTTGCAAGTTAACCAGTATACTGCAGTATAAAAAAGGAGAGGCGCTACTAGCAAGCCGTTTAGTTTTAACTAGTAAACTAAATAGTCAAGTGAGCTGAGATTATAGTTCAGTTGAATTGTTCATACTTTATTTTTATTTTATAGCGCGGAAAGCAGTGTCAAGCGACTCAAGAGATTAGTTAGGGGTGTGAAGGAACTCAGCTAATTAACCAGCCGACCATGTTTCACCTCACGCCGCATGTTACCGAAATTGTTGATGTTAAAGGGCGCCATTAGGGACACATCAGTGAAGAAATTGGCTGGTTTAATTACCCAATGGGAATCCCATTCGAGGCCTTCCTTCCCCTTACTAAGATTATAATCAATAAGAGCCAATTACCTGTATAAAATCAGGGGAATTAGTGTTGAAGTACGACTCAGGACTGCTGCCAGACGGTGAAGAACTACCCCCACTGTGCGGGCCACTTTGGTCAAACCCACCCCCGACTAAACATGCCAGAGCCCCGCCGCGAGAACTCAGTCCCGAACCACCATATTGATCCATACAGTATCGTGGGCTGTCACATCAAATATATCGGGCAGGCATCCAGAGATACAACTTTACTAGATGTCACATGTGATGCGGAGAAAAACTGTCCAATGCGTGCACAATATTCACAAAGTGCAGTGTCATCCAACGCGACTTTTAAAATCGGCAGTGTTTTTCGGCGCGCAAATCATCGAGAATTTGAAAAATAACGCCGCGCAAACGCGCACAAAAGTTAAGTCGAACACGAAAAAAATGATTTGCGACACTTTTTTTCTCTTCTCTTTTTTGGGTGGCCAAGTTTCTTTGACATGCGCTGCAGATCCCTAGCGCGCGTTTTCAACTCCTCCTAGGCGTGTAGCATACGTCAACAAGTTTCTTGAAAAGCGTTGAAATGCGCTGTTTTATCCGGCCTTATGACTTATCCCGTAATGCACATTATTAAAGGGCCAGCAGCGTTGCCAATGAAAAGCACTGCCTTATCAAAGGGCCAACAGCGTTTTCCAACCGAGTTTCAACTTTCAAGCGTGCTTTCGTCCCCACCTGTGGTTTGCGCCCTTAAAATATGCTCTCAAAAGTACATTACTAACCATGCTACACCATTGTTTAGGAGAGTGATGTAGAGTGATGCGAAATGTCCGGCACTCTAACTCCTCAGGACCTCCGGAACAATTTTTGGGTTGAAATCCAATCCGATGAATTGGTATCATCAACACGGTCCGACCAACTCTTTAATAAACTACAGCAAAATAAGGAGGTTCAGCTTCCACCGGCATTATGTATAGACAGTGCAGGAGTGCATTTTATTGAACTCGACCCCCGAAAACCGAATGAAGAAGATAAAATTGTACGTATACAGATCATGTGTGTATGGTGTGTTTGGCAACATGTTAAGACTCTATCTAACTTCCCTCCCCTCCCAGGATCTAATCAACCAGATAATAGCGAACCAGGATGATTTGGCGAAACATATATCCACAACAACACAGTTCTGCCAGTCAATAAATAAGAAACTCTTGTTACACAAACGCGTCTTCACAGCCGTGTCCAATAAATATCATCAGGTAACGAAATAGCTTATCTGATAGCTTAGACAGGGAGGTGTATATTATAGTTGACTAGGTGGTATTACGCGATATATACAAATAACGAATAACGGGCAGTATAAACTCCCCCAATATCAACTAAAATATTTCAGGGTGATGGCTTTGTGTCTACAGATACAAAGGTGCCCGTACCCTCGGACACCATTGATATGGAAGCCGCAGAGCACACAGTTCACACTGCAACCGGCAACAAACTCCTAATAGAACTGGGTCTAAAAACGGGTATTTCCCTTATGTTCTCACTCCTGAGACAATGTTGGTACCAGAGTAAAACGGAACAAGGGTACTGTTTGAGCAATGAAGTGTTGATGACGGCCCGTGATCTACTCTCCTCCCTGCCCCCTCTCTCCCTGGCACACGAAACAAAGATTCCACCCCTCGGCACACAGACTCTTGCACAGGTGTGTGTGATACCTGACAGTGTATAGGTATTAAATAAAACATCCTGAGATGAAACTCTTGTGTTATTGTCATTCCCCTCTCACTGCCTCCCCTCTCACTGCCTCCCCTCTCACTGCCTCCCCTCTCCAGCTCCCCTCCTCTAAACTCCCCCTCATTCCCCAACTTCAGGTATCTGAGTTCCTACAAAGTACGGTTTATGGGAAATATGGTGCTGACATGACAGGGAGACAGTTAGCTGCTGAGGTTATGTTGTGTCTTGTCATCCAGCGAGGATCTCTATTCTCAGTTCTAGATTGGGTTAGGATGGCAAGGTGCGAGAGTACTAAGGGTGTGAAGATCAATATCAACCTTCTCACACAGGTAGTACATATATTTGTAGGTGGCCAGTGTGACTGGTGTGAGAGATGTGACTATGTTTTAGTGCTTTCATAACTCAATGAACATTGAACAGGCTGTTTAGTTTTTGTTTTGATGATAAATATATTACGAATGAATGTGCAGGACTGTTGATATGTATCTTAACTCGTAGTCGAATATGTCGCAATTGTGTATGCAGCGTGTATAATATATGTTGTACACAGTGTGGTGACTATTCCTGACTCAACAAACTCCTTCAATCCCATCTCAAGATCCACCTCTTTTATTAAGATTCAAACTCTCCCTTTTTATACCCAATAACACGTTAAAATTCCCCTATCACTACCAACTAGGAAAGTACCCTTGTTAACCATGATTTATGTATTCCAGGTTGTCCAGCAGATAGATTGCACTACCACAGTTCTATCACACCTAGCTGCCTCAGTCGAGGTTGATCTGGCCGTGGCAGCAACCGCACTCATGAAACATGTGAGTGAAACTGTTTTGTATACTTTGAGTGTACAAGTGATACATCTGCTAAGTGGTTTAGAGATTCATGTTCTGAACCTCCATGTGACACAACACACACACTTAGTTTTGAGACAGTTACATCTGTTTCAAAACTACGTAGCAGTAGTGGAAGTGTGACACAACTAGTGAAAAACAGGAAACATGTTCCAATTTCGGAAAGAAACCGAGAGAGGGGAGAGAAAGAGAGGGAGAGAGAGAGAGAGAGAGAGAGGGAGTGAGAGAGGGACAGAGAGAGAGGGGGAGAAAATAGGAAATAGAGAGAGAGGTGTAATCCAATTTTTCTGAAAATATCCCTTAGCTTTGCACGCAGTTCTTCCAACAAATTTGGTTTCCACATTAGTAGTAGGTAAAATGGTACCGATACCCCACCTAAAAATGGGGCACACATTTGAACCCCTCCAAAGTCACGTGACCATCCAATTATGGTAGATAAGTGTTGATGTCATCAATTATAGGTGCAAATATTATTATACATGATAATTAGTGTATTATATGTGCATAATATGCGTTATTCATTGAATGAAGTTGAAGATAATTTTGGGGTGATCCAACCTTTTTTTCCATGTTTTTGTACAAATTTAAACAATTTAGTTTTTCAAGCACAAAATAAATAAAAACCAGAACACTTAAATAAACACTAAAGTAAACAGTCTCTTGAAATACAACTCATCAATACCAATAATTTTTGACTAAGTTTGATAAAACGTTACAAACTGTGTGCATGAAGCCTGATCACAGTATTAATCAAAAGGAGAAAGTTTTAAGAAAGTTGAGCATAACTATTCCTCGTTTCTATCGTTTAGTCTATTTTTAGAAAGACCAGGTGTTCTGTGTTGTAAATTGAGACCACCCCGGACCACCCTACACTTACGTAATATTGGTTTGTTATTTCGATCAGGCTTCATGCACACAGTTTGTAACGTTTTATCAAACTTAGTCAAAAATTATTGGTATTGATGAGTTGTATTTCAAGAGACTGTTTACTTTAGTGTTTATTTAAGTGTTCTGGTTTTTATTTATTTTGTGCTTGAAAAACTAAATTGTTTAAATTTGTACAAAAACATGGAAAAAAAGGTTGGATCACCCCAAAATTATCTTCAACTTCATTCAATGAATAACGCATATTATGCACATATAATACACTAATTATCATGTATAATAATATTTGCACCTATAATTGATGACATCAACACTTATCTACCATAATTGGATGGTCACGTGACTTTGGAGGGGTTCAAATGTGTGCCCCATTTTTAGGTGGGGTATCGGTACCATTTAACCTACTACTCACATTTAGAGAACAATGAAACAAAGACATTCTGGGTGAACAAAAAACAAACAAATAAACAAACACGCAAATAAACAAACAAACAAACAAACAAACAAACAAATAAGCAAAGAAAATTTCTTTGTCGGCAAGATTTTTAGCACGCCTATCACATGTGCGTGGGTCAACAAATATATCACACACGCACAAGATTGGGATGAAAAATCTGAAATCCAACTGAACCTCCCCCCCCCAATGATAAATCCTACTTTACCCCAATTAGGTGTGTGAGACAGCAAGTTCCTACATCAGAATGTGTATGAGCTGTGAGAGTGCGGATAGAACTGATACTTCCCATCCCTCTGATGTCTTTCTATGGGGATCCAACAGTTCTAGTCAAGTTAGTTATATTTCCACACTTCCAGCTAGTCAGGTACTATCACTGCTTGCACACTTACAACTAGTTAATTTGCGACTCTGATGACACGTTTATACTGTGCTTTTTTTATCACAAAGAAGTTCCCTCTCCGAACTGGGCAGCAACATTACAGCCATGTATAGTTCGACCCCCACCTTCACACACCCTCTTCACTCAGTTAGCGGAAGGATCTCAAGAGAAGGTTCTGACGGCTAAGAAAGCAGAAACTTTTGGAGGCTCTCAGCATGTGGAGGCGGGTCTCTACTGCACCTTTATGGTGGGTGTAGAGGGTAATATCAAGGGATGCGGAAAGGGCAGTTACGGACGTCTTGGTCTTGGTAAGAAACCTATTAATTAATTAGTTAATTAGTTGATTAATTAATTAATTAGTTCCAAAAGTTACTGAATTTCTTAGTAATTAATTGTTGATAATTACAGTCCATTTCTAGAAATTTGAGTTTTCTCTTTTTAGTAGGGGCCAACAATTATTGTATAGTTTACTGTAATTTAGTCGAGCCACACTTCGAGTTAAACAGATATATTATATTATGTAGAATTAAAACTGTGTATTAGCCAAATGTAATCCCGGTACAAATCCCCCTCAATACTTCGAACACAACCCAATACAAGCTGCTGATTTAATATAATCGCCTTCCTCCCAGCTAGACTGTGTTTCCCCCCTCCGAAACAAATGTAAAGGGAGGGTTAGAACATAACCACCTCCCTTGATAACATAATCACCTCCCTCTCCCAGGAGACAGCACGAACCAACCTCAACCTAAGGGTATCACGTTTGACCCACCTGTAACGGTGGTCAAGATAAGCAGTTCTAAAGGAAGCGATGGGCACACCATAGCGCTGACAAGGGATGGCACTGTCTACACTTGGGGAGACGGTAAGGAGGGATTAAATTAAGGGGGGGGGTACTGAGATGCTGTGTATTATACCAGCTGGGATATAATGGGATGCTTTGACTGTTTTCGATGTTTTGTAGAAGAATATCGATAATTGTGCGTTTGTACTTTGAAATGAGTGTGTACTGAGTAGAGAGAATCCGTATTGTTGTCTATAGAACCGTCTTTTTATTTCTCTCCTTCTGTCTTTCTCTCTCTCTCTCTCTCTCTCTCTCTCTCTCCCAACTCTCTCTCTCTTTCTCTCTCTCTCTCTCTCTCTCTCTCTCCCATCTCTCTCTCCTTCTCCCATCTATCGCTGTGTTATGTGTAAGTGTAGTGTGTGTCGGTATTTACGTCGGTGTAAGCACATGTGTGTTATACCCACAGTGTGGGACTGTCCCACACCCATCACAAGAAGAAAGAGACCTATTTTCAAGTTCCTTAAAGAGTATCAACGAGTGTGTGGCTCAATTAAATAGTACACCAAGATCATTGTTTTGTTCAAACTTGGCAACAATATCATTGTTTGGCTCACGCTGCCATTTTATTTCTGTGAGGGTTCAGTAGGTCACCAAGACCACTCAATTCGAAAAAAATACCGGAACTACTTGTCATGCTACATATAATATAACCCGGCCTGGTCAAATTGCCAGTAATAATGATCACTATCCATTGCCCAATTGTTAGTGATATGGCCACTATCCAGTTACTGTTACATCATACTATCACGACCATCAATTGAGCTAGTCCCATTTACTTCCTTGACTGTGATGTGACTATAACACCACTTGGAAGTGCAGTGTATGTGACACGTGTCTATGTTTACCTTTCACTTGAACCCGTCATCAGATGGATATATGTGTAGGACGTATGTGTAGGAGAACATGTATCACAGAGCTAGAAGGGGGTTTATTGATTCGTAATACTTTGTACAGTCGGACCACGATTTACCGAGATGTGCTTGGGGGAAAGGGTTTTGCCCGGGAAAGGGTTTTGCCCGGTAAACCAGGGTTCCCGGTAAATCGGGTTCCAACTGAATAAAAATTTCCCCTCCTCAGGAGATTACGGGAAGTTGGGTCATGGTAACACGAGTACCCAAAAGACCCCCAAAGTTGTCCTTGGCCCTCTATCTGGCAAGGTGGTGGTCAATATTAGTGCCGGACACAGACACACTGCGTGTGTGTGCGAGGTAAGCTATTGATCACACTGCTTGTGTGTGTGAGGTAAGATATTCACACTTTGTGTGTGTGTGAGAGAGGTAAGCTATTCACACACTTTTTAAACTACTGAAATCCAGTAACGAGCAGGTGACTGAATATTATGCATCTACATTATTGAATATCTTATAATGCACTATCTTGTATTGTGTGTGTGTTCCAATTGTTTCCGTACCAGCTAATTGTCCCTTCTTGTTATGTTTTATCATAGTCTTGCTTCCCTACTAACTTCTACTCCCCACTCACTTCTATGATCTCTAACACCCTCGCTAACACCCTACCTAACACCCTACCTAACGGCTAACACCCTCCCTACCTAAAACCCTGCCTAACACCCACTCTAACATCCTGCCTAACACCCTCCCTAACACCCTACCTAACACACTACCTAACACCGTACCCTGCCTAACACCCTGCCTAACACCCTGTCTAACATCCAGCCTAACACTCTCCCTAACCCTCCCTAACACCCTACCCCACCCAGGACGGGACCCTGTGGACATGGGGCGAGGGAGACTACGGGCGATTAGGGCACGGAGATACAGTCAGCAGAGACAGTCCTAAATTGGTCAAGGACGCAAATGATGTTGGACAGGTACATATTTTGGAGGCTCATATGTATTTTACGGTTTTATCAGTAATTGTTGTTTGGTTTGGATTACTTAGTCATCAGCAAGTAATGCTATCTAGTAGTAGCCGTGCGTTAGTAGACGGGATTACTTTTGAATCCGACGGAGGTGATTGTTGGTCTGTATTCAGAACTGCTGTCGAGGACAGTTGTTGAATGTTGTGTCCAGGTCCACTATCCAGTGTCCAGTCTTGTTTTCCTTCTCTCTGGTCTCTCTGCACTGCTATGTGCAAATATTGTGGGTCTCTACTTAACAGTACGGCGCGAGTCCTCCCCTCTGCACAAAGTGACAAAGGAGTGTGTGGGATAACGCAGCGCGCATTTTCAGCCGCGCAGGCCCAAAATAGCCAGCAGCAGCATAGCGACAACTGCTGCTGCCAGGGACTGTGTTTTTAGTGATAACCCGCAACCAGGAACCGACCGAATCAGGAAATAATGGTCCCTGATTGGCTGATAACCATCCAGTCACGTGACCTAAATAACGAGTTCTGATTGGTTGTTTACTTGTTTACTAACCCATTGTTTAGGTGGCCTGTGGAAGTTCTCATACACTGGCTGTCTCCAAAGATGGCAGAACAACTTGGTCTTTTGGGGGCGCTGATAATGGGAGGTTGGGACATGGGGATACTGCACGTGTCTTCAGGCCCAAGGTACCAATTTGAGACCCCATCTAGTACCAATCCCTCATATTTTAGATGATATAGACAAAACTAATTGATCATGAGACTCATATCTAACGTGGAAACACATGAACTGATTAATATCAGCATCATATTTAGTCCCCATTTTGTCTCAGCGGTATTCTCACTGTATCATCCCTCTCTCACAGGTGATAGAGGCTCTGAGTGGAGTGGTAGTTTCCAAAGTTGCCTGTGGATCGGCATTCTCGATGGCTCTTACTGCTATCGCCCAAGTCTACACGTGGGGTAGTGGACCGTGTCTGGGACAGGTGGGTCCTCTCAGTTTGGGATGAAACAAACCTCCCTGGCCCCTCCCCGAGACTAGCCATCTAACTTCTCAACCCCCTGACATCCCCCATTCCCACATCTGACCTCTCTGCTGACACCCCACTCTTCCACACACAGGGATCAGCCGAAGCTGCAGAGTTAACACCCCGTATTGTGGAAGACCTCCTAAACTACCGGATAATTGACATAAGTGCAGGGGACAGTCATGCCCTCGCCCTGACCCATGACAGTGTAGTCTTTGCCTGGGGTAACAATAGTGTGGGGCAGTGTGGTCAGGGCAACATCGCATCGCCCGTTCTAAAACCGAAGAGAGTGACAGGGTTGGACGGTGTTCCTATTCATCAGATATGTGCGGGGACTTCACATTCTGTCGCGTGGACTGCACTACCGACTGACCGAAGGACGCAAATGATGTTGGACAGGTACATATTTTGGAGGCTCATATGTATTTTACGGTTTTATCAGTAATTGTTGTTTGGTTTGGATTACTTAGTCATCAGCAAGTAATGCTATCTAGTAGTAGCCGTGCGTTAGTAGACGGGATTACTTTTGAATCCGACGGAGGTGATTGTTGGTCTGTATTCAGAACTGCTGTCGAGGACAGTTGTTGAATGTTGTGTCCAGGTCCACTATCCAGTGTCCAGTCTTGTTTTCCTTCTCTCTGGTCTCTCTGCACTGCTATGTGCAAATATTGTGGGTCTCTACTTAACAGTACGGCGCGAGTCCTCCCCTCTGCACAAAGTGACAGCGGCGTGTGTGGGATAACGCAGCGCGCATTTTCAGCCGCGCAGGCCCAAAATAGCCAGCAGCAGCATAGCGACAACTGCTGCTGCCAGGGACTGTGTTTTTAGTGATAACCCGCAACCAGGAACCGACCGAATCAGGAAATAATGGTCCCTGATTGGCTGATAACCAGTCACGTGACCTAAATAACGAGTTCTGATTGGTTGTTTACTTGTTTACTAACCCATTGTTTAGGTGGCCTGTGGAAGTTCTCATACACTGGCTGTCTCCAAAGATGGCAGAACAACTTGGTCTTTTGGGGGCGCTGATAATGGGAGGTTGGGACATGGGGATACTGCACGTGTCTTCAGGCCCAAGGTACCAATTTGAGACCCCATCTAGTACCAATCCCTCATATTTTAGATGATATAGACAAAACTAATTGATCATGAGACTCATATCTAACGTGGAAACACATGAACTGATTAATATCAGCATCATATTTAGTCCCCATTTTGTCTCAGCGGTATTCTCACTGTATCATCCCTCTCTCACAGGTGATAGAGGCTCTGAGTGGAGTGGTAGTTTCCAAAGTTGCCTGTGGATCGGCATTCTCGATGGCTCTTACTGCTATCGCCCAAGTCTACACGTGGGGTAGTGGACCGTGTCTGGGACAGGTGGGTCCTCTCAGTTTGGGATGAAACAAACCTCCCTGGCCCCTCCCCGAGACTAGCCATCTAACTTCTCAACCCCCTGACATCCCCCATTCCCACATCTGACCTCTCTGCTGACACCCCACTCTTCCACACACAGGGATCAGCCGAAGCTGCAGAGTTAACACCCCGTATTGTGGAAGACCTCCTAAACTACCGGATAATTGACATAAGTGCAGGGGACAGTCATGCCCTCGCCCTGACCCATGACAGTGTAGTCTTTGCCTGGGGTAACAATAGTGTGGGGCAGTGTGGTCAGGGCAACATCGCATCGCCCGTTCTAAAACCGAAGAGAGTGACAGGGTTGGACGGTGTTCCTATTCATCAGATATGTGCGGGGACTTCACATTCTGTCGCGTGGACTGCACTACCGACTGACCGGAAGGTGGGTCACATTGAATAGTTCAGAAAAATCTCTCTTTTTTATGACGAAGGATCTTTCTTTCTCAGTTCATAGAACATGTGTTTGCTAGTTTACTTTATAATCGCTGACTCTCTCTTCCCCGTTACATTTAGGGTCGTGAGGTGAGATGAAGTGTGTGTGAATGTGTGACGTGACAATACCACTGCTATCTTTTTATCTTTTTATCTTTCTCTCAGTTGAAACAACATCTATGGGATACCCCTGTAATAAATGATGTGGGGTCGCATTGTATAGCACCGACTACTAGCACTCTTTACCACACAGTATGGGCATTATATATTAATAAACTTTCAGCGTTCGGGCGCGAGTAATCTCTCAAAATGTAAAACAATGGTAGTCTTCACTTTTCATAATTTCAAAGAAAGCAAAGTCATTCTCACCATCTCATTTTGTGGGGGATATGATGTTTAAACGCTGTTGTGAAGCGTTTAGCGATACTTTGTGGCTACCTTTTTCTATCCATTATGTTATTGTGCTTATCTCTCTCTCTTTCTCTCTCTCGCTCTCGCGCTCTCTCTCTCTCTCTCTCTCTCTCTCTCTCTC
>AVPN01000462.1:33895-51482 GCA_000695325.1 Pleurobrachia bachei | reverse complement strand
GACAGACAGACAGACAGACAGACAGAAAGACAGACAGAAAGACAGACAGAGAGACAGATAGACAGACAGACAGAAAGACAGACAGAGAGACAGATAGACAGACAGACAGACAGACAGACAGAGAGACATAGACAGAGAATGACTTGTCCACCTACCTTCCAGGACATGTGCTGGTATCCAGATATATGTGTAGCTAGACCCTGACAGGGAACTATACCCATAACCCGCTGCCCATCATTACACACTCCTGAGTACTCAATACCCAACCGAGCTGAAATTAGGAAAAGTTAGGGGGTTGCAGTATTGGTAATAAGTAGCCAGTAGGCCCATTAGACAGCTATGGGCTGACACATTGGACCTATGAACGCTCTGAATTCTGGAATTATATGGTGGGGAAACAGACGTAATATGTTTTAAGGAGGGGTGGGGCTTATCTTCGCTACAGTAACCGTTATGTACTTACTGAGTTGTTGTTTATTCCCCTCAAAGGGTAGAGTGTGAACATTCAGTCTGTTCGTGGCTATCATAGGATCTCTGAAATTCAGTGCTGCAAACGAAACTGCAACACTACTCCGTGGAAAACTCTTTTCCATCCACGTTAGAGATGTTAAATCTCCTATAGGATGGGAGTAAAAGAGGTTTATTTCAATTTAATTCTGTAGGAGTTGGGTAGAAAATGACAAAATATGAATAGGCAGGGATGGGGCCATACATTAAATTGGTCTAGGTTTGTTCAAACAAATGACTGACCTGGGGATGCTATTTCACAGTAATATCCCAGATCCGGTTTACTGGATACATCACCAGTCCTCTCAACAGGCAGATAAGTGGGTACGGCTCCTTCCGTGGTAACAGGAATACCTTCAGCTAGAAGACACTTTGCCAGACCAGACACTCCAGGTCCATCTTGTAGGGAAACCATCTGGAAAGAAGTAGAGAAATTCAACTCAGATAAGAATGAGCCCCGATCGAGCTGTCAAAGCTGAGCTAAAATTCCCCGCATGTATGTACATGCTAATTTCTACACTTGATCAAGATTGTCACCAAATATTACCTCACTACTGTTTCTCTGTTGAACATCAGCAATGAAATCTCCCTCCATATCAACTTGTACTATAACAGGGGCTGTTGGTTTTGTAGCTGTGAGGAGGGTACCTGGTCCTACCAAAGCTACCTCTTCCATCCCTTGTGGTAGTACTGGTGCAGTGTACCCCTGCAGACAAATAACATGTTACAGATAGTATGTTTGACATGTTACACAGATCTTGCATTGTTCATACTTTCTTTTCATTCTAACGAGCACGGTCAAGCGATTCAACACAGATCAGTGTTTGAAGGAGAGACACACTTACGAATAGCTCCTTGCTATGGTACTTTCCTTACAGCCCCATACCACGCCGGCCCCCATTTCGATACTTTTCATTTCCTCCTGGCCCCCATTCTTACCTCTCCGAGGTAGATAAAAGTTCCATGTTCCGCCAGTGATTCTAGAACACCTGCCCCTAGTTCTCCAGGTCCCTCACCCGCCCACATGAAGACTAGGAGACATTTCCCTGCCACAATTAGATCCTGTATACTCTCGTAGTTCTTCGTTTGTAGTGTCTTGTGGGGTAACGCCTGAAATGAATTTAGTTGGAATTGCTTAGTGAAGTTTGAAAAAGTAGAAAATTATTGCCCGTACTATGCATTTGAAAATTGAAAATATTGTTTGGCAGGTTTTTTCTCACCCGTGATACATCAGGTAATTCCTCATCTCCTATCACCGTGTGAATTGTAACACGTGTATCAGGACATTTCCCTGCACAGATCTGTACCACCTCTGAGAACACGTGGTCACGTGACTCATCACGTGACGCCACCTGCTCCTTCATAAAGATAACCGTGTCACGAGATTTCCTCTCAACAACGGTGTCTTTAACTCCCGTTATTGTAGCAAAGTCTGTTGCCCACCTACAAAAACATGATTTGATAGGGATATATCATAATAATGGTGTACTACAGCTGCCAGACCCTTGTATTCTACATGTAGCTCCGCAATCAGAAGCTGGATATTAATTCTTGTCAATGTTAGTTTTGAAAGAAATTTGAAATTGAATACATAGTTATCTCAAGTTGATAGTTTACCTATTGGTGAGAGGAGAGCCCCACACAAACACTTGACCATTACCACCACAGGACTGCTGGTATCGGACAGGGTCAAAAACTAAACTGGCAATAATACTTGGTAGTCTGAGGTGTCTTCCTGGGCCACTAAATACTGCCAGCTGGAGTAGTCCGTCAAGCGATAACACCTAGGTAGAATGGAGGGATTACAGGAGTGGTTACAGGGAGGGTGGGGTGGATCAGTTCTCTTCTTAAAAAATATGAACTAATATGAAAGTTCATAGTTCACGTGAAAGACTGAAGTTCAGAGATCAGAGATATGTCAATCTGTCATATGAGAAGTGGCAGTTGAGATAAGAAAGGGCAATTTATTTTAGATATGACTCATGAGATACGGGATATGAGAGAGGGGTTTCTCGGAAAATTGAGGTGATCAGATTTTTTATCAAAGGCTATTTAAAGTTGAATTGATTGACAAAATCATCTTATTTCATGAAACTGACAGCTTTGTACTAGATGAAGTTGAGCCATAATTTTTCAGCCTTTTAAATGTCATTACGCGATGCCCTGTATTTAGCTACAATAATACCAGCAACAAACCCTGTTGCCTTGTGACCTTTCTGCAGTAGCCTTTTCTAGCTAAACTGTTTGACGCATTCCATAATATTTCAGTTGATTCTTTTTCTGTTTGTTTCCATCCTCCCCTGTTTTTCACCCCCTTCCACCTACTAAAACCATCCCTCCCTCACTATAGCAGCAAGACATGCACGAGTTCCTGATAAGTGAGAGTATGTTCGGAGATGTCACACCCATCCCCCAGTATAACCGAACCAGATCCCCCGCACCGGATCACTACCCCACCTCCAGATCCCCCGCACCAGATCTCTACTGCAGTACGTCCGAAGAGTTGTTCTGTGACCTAATTCCCCGGACGGATCCCCCAGAGTACAACTACTACTACCTCACTCCCCCCTCCATGCTGCAGAAGGAAGATAGTGTGGCGGAGGTGACTGTGATGGGAAGGGTGGATAATGCAACCTATACTGTCGATACTCCTGCCCAGTCTCCACTTCCTAGTTGGGCACCCCGGTATACTAGTGAAGCACTGGAAACTAGTTGGACACCCCGTGAGGAGCACTTCATGACACCCAGCACCAAGCAACACAATGATACCACGCAACCCTTTGTGACACCAGGCCAATCTAGCCGTGATATCACGCCACCTTTCAAAACTCCACTCCTCCACCAACCAGGCATCACGCCGGGACTTGACCATGATACTACCAGTAACACGCCGGGATTTGACCATGAGCCTACCAGTAACACGCCCATACAACAGCAGCACCCAGGGGTAACCCCGCCCCTGGCAACCCCTCGGAGGATGTGCGGAGAAGCGTTTATCAGGGCCCGGTGTATCCCTGAGAGTCATGGATACGGGCACAATGATAGCATGATGGTCAATATTTCTGATACCACCCTGTATACCACTAATGATGTTACTAATGACCTCATGACGTCACGAGGTGATGATGTCATCACTGTCGCTGCTGCTGATAGTAGTTCCTCTTCCTCTCCCTTCTTAACCGGTGGAGCGGCTGCGTCCTCCTTTACCTCTGCTAATGATGAACTAAACTCCTCATCATTGACTGATGTGGGGGCTGATGAATCCTTGACTGATGAACTAAACTGCACTCTGGAGGTACACTCTGATACAAGCTCTGTCGACGTGGGAACACAGGCTGATCTGATGTCATATGTCATACCGCCACTAGATCCTTCTACCACCACAGAGACAATTAAAAGGGCCATTGTGTCTCCTTCCTACCCTGCTAATAAGAGGATGCGAGTGACTGCCCGACCACCCCTTCACAATCACAGGAAACAGCGTTACCAAGGTAACGGTTACCATAGTTACCATGGTAACCCCGTGGAGAACACTTTTAATGACAATCTACAGCTACATCCAGAGAATGCATCGTGTGTTATTCAGTAGACAGAGTATGGTACTGAATGTGAGAATTATATTTAGTAAGAAAATCTTGTGAAAGTTTAGTTTAGTTTAGTTCAGTGAAATAGTATCCAATGATATCCAATTAGTTCAGCACGGTCGGTTATATTTTGTTACCTTTTCACGTTGATTTAACACTCCCTCTACCCGACCCTGGTCCTCTCTCCACTTGCCAACCATCTCAAATGGGCCACTGTAACTGTACCCTCGCAGCCGCATCTCATGGTAAAATGAACTTCCTGAGACCTGAATATTGGTGTGTTAGATCCTGTAGAAATAGAAAGAGATTTTGAAATCATGTAATAGATCTTGATATCATGATTTTGAGAAAACGGTCGGTGTAGAAACTATCTTTTTATTAAAATTCAAATTGTGATTAATTAAAAGTTATCTGTGTAACGGATGTTCAATATTGATTTTGTTCTGTTTTAAGTTCAATTAGTTAAACTGCTGTTTTAATATTCTCACCCAGTTGCTATTGCACGACATAGCGAGGGAAGGGGAGGAGGGATTTGGAGATTTAAGTCTGGAAAACTGGCCCCGACACACAACAGAGTTCCCTTCCTGGGAGAAATAAAACATATCATATTTTGGCATCATATCATCGACCCACAATTCATGGTCATCACACACGGTGGACAAAAACAAACCTTTACTCTCCCTAGCTCTCTCAATTCTCATGTCCCACTAACCTCTAGTATGAAATTGCCCATTGCCATATCAAGGTGTAGCAGTAGGGACACTTTGGTACCACTCAGAAGTGGGACTGCCCGGACAAATGTGACGTTCCTCAACTCAATCACTTCCTTACATGTCTATGAGGGGGGAGATATGTGTCACAAAGGGATCTGGGATAGGTACAAATTATTAGTCGGACTTCGGCTCGGGCGGGAAATGGTAAATCGGGGTCCGGTGCGGTAGCTCAATCATGTATAGATTCCCCTCTAAGTCACCAAGCCCGCATAGTTCTCAATACATCCGTGAAGATATTATGCAATACCTTTATCAGTTCATCCAGCACTGTAGAAAGGTAGAGAGATCCAGGGCAGATTGAGCTACCCTCGATACTGTGCCCCAACAGGTACTGGTAATCCTTTTCCAGGTCTAGTGTTACCATAGTAGATCTGATAGTGTTCCCTTCTTTTCGGACGGGCCGTGTCATGAACTCGTCAGGCCTACGTGCAAAATATAATGCTACGTGTGTTTATATGTTGTGTCGTAGTAATGTGTAACAGGGGGGATTTTTGGGGTTTTGGCTACCTTACCTTGGGTAATACCACGTCTCACCATGGTCCCATCTCACCACTTGACCGACAGGGCCCGGCGGGGTAGAAGAAGTCATACCATCTGATCCAGCTGGTACTGGTAGGGTTATCTTGTGTCCAGCCACATACAAATCACCTAGCAACCTTCCAAATGATACCTCCTGTATAACAGTAGAGGAAGAAAGTTGTTAGATCTGTTCGGTCTCTCAGACACCGGAGGAGAGTTGTTAGAGACTGTACTAGTAGGATCTAGGGGCACCACCTGCCAGGTGGACGGTGGTCTTCTGTCAGGAGACCACATTATTCAAGACTACGTCATGAGTAATGTGACGTCACATTATGACGCCATATGTCACGTGTTCAATTACCGGTTGTTCCCTAGCAGTCATGTACAGGATCCTATTAGGAAGATCACGCAACATTGGCTTCATGATAGGGTGTCCCCCAATCTCAATCAACAGGGCCTCGCTAGGGATCTGGGTTGTGGCGGGGGTGAACCGGACTGGGTTCTGGAGATTGTTTGCCAGGTAGGGAACTGAGAACCCTTTATCTTGACCTGATGTGGTGATCCACCTCACACTTGGTTCTTTCACTTCTGTAACGAGAGGGATAGAACGGTTAATGAAAACCATGAAAAAAGAATCAGAAGCTTACAGCTTATGTCAGGATAGAATTAGGTAGAAGAGGTGTAGTAGATAATCTTAGTTATTTAACTAACCAGGTATAAGTTTGGTGAGTTGATCGGTGAAGTAAGACACTGCAATATCTGTTACCAGCTCCGAGTGGAAGGCCTTGCCCCCACTTTGGATCAACCTTGCAAACTTGTCCTCCGATCTGAGGTGGTGATCACATTAGTTACTACTGTATGATTGTAACTAGTTACTGACTTGTTACTGTGTTTCTACTGTGACTATAGCTTAGTTACTATATAATATGACTATTATGTTCGGAGTGGGCAGTGAATTATGAGACAATTACCTGAGGTGGTCTATCATCCGATAAATGTGGTCTGCTCTCCCCGACATTGTTACCAAGTTAGCTGCGTTATCACATGCCACCTAAAACATGATATTATCTCGAATATACTGGATACATATTGGTTATTTTCCCTAAATGCCAATCTCGAGTAAGGAGTCAAAGTGAGAACTAAAAATAGAATGACTAGAGAAGATCTTATCTTTATGAACCCCAATATAATGGTGTTGATACGTCATACTGTAACCAACTCTGCTACTGCATACCTGGACAGAGAATAGTTGAGCTAGTTTCTGGGCTGCCTCCCAAGATAACCCTACAACTGCCATGGCACCCTCCCTACAGAAACTAACTGCTACACCTGGGGTTAGTCGGGGTGCACTGTAGGGTTAGTCGGGTAGATTAAGTCTGGGTGTGGGGTTTTGATTGAGAGGAAGTCTAGTTAGTGGCACCCACGCCTGCAGCAGCGGGGGAGCTATAAGAGATCAGAGACCTTGTCACACAGCTGCACATACCTCTAGCAAGCGCTGATAGGATGAACTGTTCTCGTGTAAGACAACCCGCCACAAATGCTGCTGCGTGTTCCCCAAAACTGTGTCCCAGCACCCCTGATACCGTGATCCCAGCTGTCCGTACCATCTCTATCTGGAGACACTGGAGAACAGCCAAACCAACAAACAGGTTCCTGGGATCCCGGTCAAATACCTCCGAGTCTGTTGCCGTGGTTATGGTTTTCAGGTCGAAACCATGGTTACCAAGCAACTCTGTTAGCTCTTCTAGGATGGAGGCACAGAGAGGGTGGAGGGAGAGTTGGGTTAGCATGCCCGGCCATTGAGACCCAACGCCTCCGCAGACAACCCAAATGGGGGGACTGGGACCACTGGGCACCACCTGGATTGTATCCGTTCCATTCAGCTTGTAACCTGGAGCATGATAGGATTAGATGGAAGATCAATTAATTACATTCTTAACTAATGAATTACTTGGCGACATAGACACCTGGATCGCACCAGGTGGCTATGTCACCAAATGAATTATGTGATCACATGACTAATTAATCAATTAAAGGTAATTACCTCTGTACACTTGGTAGGCAGTAGGAGCAGCTGTTTGCAACATACAAGACTGGAGAAAATCACACTCATTTCCCTCTTCAAAGTCTAGAACTACCTTCACCCCTTCTTTAGTACGACTCTCCCCAAATATAGGAAGCCCATGAAAGTGGGGTACCTGGGGAAAGAAAATTAATGAGCTGGTCTAGACAGTACAATTGTGATATATTGGAATTTTGGCATAGGCCAGCTGTTGTTCTTTTTGTATGCTGTTGTAGTAAAAGTATACCACATGAACATCCCATTATTCCTTACCGCGGTAGTATTCTCATTTGCAGGTGATGTTACAGTGGTAACATGTATTTTCCTGTCTTTGCTGTTTCTGGGAAACGGGTATTTATTTAGCCCAGACAAAAGGACTAGGAGGATATAATATGTGAATGTCAAAATGAAAATAAGGAACCGGATCCGGGTATATGAACATGTGCTCAAATTATAACAGCTGAACATTAGCTGGCACTCACCTGGGATGAGACACAATGAGATGGGTAAAATTTCCTGTCACACTCAGATCGTTTATCGCCACAAACTTGTCATGGTTATCTTTATGAAGGAGCAGCCTGCACACCCCAACCAGGGAGACAAGGCCAGCAGCGCTCTCAAAATCAATACACGTATCCGTTCCTATGGAGATAAATATCAGCTGCTGGCTTAATTTTATGTAGAGAACATGGGAAGTTAATCGATGTTAGATGTAGTGATCGGGAGAGGTGGTAACAGGATTATTGGAGAATGGGGTGGCACTAAAATCACCTGTTTTCGCAGAAGGGAATATTTCCTGGAAAACTGATTTCTCAAGTTTAGAGCAGGCTGGCTTAGCGGTGCCACAGACAGTCGTTACCTCCGATGGCACTGTGAAGAGAAGGGAAATATTGGGTAAATGGGATCAGAGCATATAATGTCGACCAGCACCCCCTCCCCGGATTATGTGCTATGTGGTGGTAAATCAGGTCACCCCATACTGCAACTCGTACAATAGGGCGACCGAGTTCACATTATTCGGGCTGCAAAGTGAAAATAATATACAGCAGCTAGCAGTATTTCTCTATACCCAACATCCCAACGTGAGTGGTTAATTCAAGTGGTTAAGTTGAGACTTGGGCGGTTAAGTAGAGTGGTTATCCTACCAATTTGTGCGTCCTTGAAAGTTTTGAGGATATTGGCTTTCAGAAGGTTTTCCTCCAAGGGGAATCCTATCCAAGATGAACTAACTCCAGAGAGAGTACAACAGACAGATAGACAGACAGACAGACAGACAGACAGATAGACAGACAGACAGACAGACAGACAGATAGACAGACAGACAGACAGACAGACAGATAGACAGACAGACAGACAGACAGACAGATAGACAGACAGACAGACAGACAGACAGATAGACAGACAGACAGACAGACAGACAGATAGACAGACAGACAGACAGACAGACAGATAGACAGACAGACAGACAGACAGACAGATAGACAGACAGACAGACAGACAGACAGATAGACAGACAGACAGACAGACAGACAGATAGACAGACAGACAGACAGACAGACAGATAGACAGACAGACAGACAGACAGACAGATAGACAGACAGACAGACAGACAGACAGATAGACAGACAGACAGACAGACAGACAGATAGACAGACAGACAGACAGACAGACAGATAGACAGACAGACAGACAGACAGACAGATAGACAGACAGACAGACAGACAGACAGATAGACAGACAGACAGACAGACAGACAGATAGACAGACAGACAGACAGACAGACAGATAGACAGACAGACAGACAGACAGACAGATAGACAGACAGACAGACAGACAGACAGATAGACAGACAGACAGACAGACAGACAGATAGACAGACAGACAGACAGACAGACAGATAGACAGACAGACAGACAGACAGACAGATAGACAGACAGACAGACAGACAGACAGATAGACAGACAGACAGACAGACAGACAGATAGACAGACAGACAGACAGACAGACAGATAGACAGACAGACAGACAGACAGACAGATAGACAGACAGACAGACAGACAGACAGATAGACAGACAGACAGACAGACAGACAGATAGACAGACAGACAGACAGACAGACAGATAGACAGACAGACAGACAGACAGACAGATAGACAGACAGACAGACAGACAGACAGATAGACAGACAGACAGACAGACAGACAGATAGACAGACAGACAGACAGACAGACAGATAGACAGACAGACAGACAGACAGACAGATAGACAGACAGACAGACAGACAGACAGATAGACAGACAGACAGACAGACAGACAGATAGACAGACAGACAGACAGACAGACAGATAGACAGACAGACAGACAGACAGACAGATAGACAGACAGACAGACAGACAGACAGATAGACAGACAGACAGACAGACAGACAGATAGACAGACAGACAGACAGACAGACAGACAGACAGACAGACAGACAGACAGACAGACGAGAGAATCCTACCAATTTGAATTCCAGGTTTGAAGATGAGATTGGTTGCACCCACAACTGCGTAATCACACTTTCCCTCAGATAGATATTGTACAGCGGTGTGCAGTATTGCCCCACTTGATCCTCCACCTCCATCTACCGTCACACTGCAGGTACAATGAGGGATAGTTACAGCGGGGATTATTCCAAATCCCAGGATTGAGAGGGGCGAGGAGTGACAAGATCTAGAAGCATTAATTGAATTGTAATTGGTACCTGGTCATTAGGAATAGATATCATGTGCGCTCAGGCTTGTACTTACCTATGGCCCTTGAAGTCGAAAGCATTAGAAACCCTGTTAGAATACATAGCTCGACAATTTCCCAACACCAGATATCCGTCTTGCTCTGCGGAAAGGAAATAGTGTAAACATGTTTTTGAAGGAGCAGATGAATAATCAACAAGGGCCAAATAAATTTTTATGAAGGAGCAGATAAAAGTTTATGAAGGAGCTTACCATCTTTTCCACAGAGTGCCTCTCCGGTTTCACTACGGTTACAGGCAACCCACACTGCAGTACGGGATCCCCTCATCGCCTCGGGATTATACCCACCATCCACTAGAGCCTCCCAAACCACCTGGTAAACAGGAAAATATGTTTAAACAGTCAGTAAGTATTATTAGGCAGGTTAGATTGAAATCAGCTGGAAATTATACCAATGACAAAAGATGAGGGTTAACTATTATAAGGGGTAACTGAGGGGCTGGTTAACTAACCTCCAACATGAGTCGACATTGAGGGTCCAATGCAGCGGCCATTCTGCTATGAATCCTAAACCCTCCCGAATCAAACAGCTCAATCCCAGAGAGAGTGGCAACATCCTGTTTAATTCCACAAAACCCCTGAGTCCATCTTGCTCCCTTGCCTGGTCCTCCCTCTGCCCCAGAGGCCTCCTCGAACCAATGAGCCCTGTTAGGGAGCCGGGCCCCCACACCACACACAACTACAGAAGACATGATGGGAAATAAGGGTTGTGAGACTGGCAGAGGGTGAGAGTGGGGGTCTCTCTCTCTCCCTCTCTCCCTCTCTCCCTCACTCTGTCTCACATACAAGAGGGGTATGACACCATTATTGGTGCTCACTGCTCCAGGTAGTGATGATACTATTGGTAACTACTCACTAAAAGGAGGATTTTCTCTCTCTAGCTCTCTCCCTCTCTCACGCTCTCTGTCTCTCTCTTTCACTCAATCTCACATAGTATCTCTACAGTATTGCTCTCTTTCTCTTACCAAAGGAAAGTATAGTACTCCTCCTCTCTCTCTCCTACTCTCACTGATTCTCTCAGTAATATGCGCCTCTCTCGATACTACTATATCATTTAGACCAGCTGGTCCCTCTCTCAAGATCCATCGACCAACAGAAATCATGGGAGAAAGACGTTGATGTAATTCTCTCGGATTTAGACACGCTAGAGAGAGCCTCATGGGATCCTTCTGGTTGTTTTAAAGTCTGAGGTAAAGAAATTCGAGGAAGATAAACGTGGTGGGAAGAATGGCTATCTTTTATTTGGTAAGCATATATATATTTGTTGTATATCGGGTGAAAAGTGAGCAAACCTCATTCTCTCTTACTTTATCTCTCGCACTCTCGCACTCACTCTCTCTCTCTCTCTCTCTCTCTCTCTCTCTCTCTCTCTCACTCTCCCTCCCTCTCACTTGCTGTGTGTCTTGCTGATTTCTCTCTCGCTGTAGGCTTGCGCATCACTGAACGACTTATGTGTGTGTAGAGTGTACACAATATGCCTGACTTGTTATACAGTACGTGATTCCACTCAAATTCGACCCTCTGATCACCGAGGAGGGGTATCCTCTAGAAGAAGAAGAGGAGGAGGGGTAGAACGGTGGTAGAACTACTGCAGCACTAGACACCTGTTTGTCTGGGACTTGGACTTTCCACCTCCACCCGGTAAAGGTCTTGTTGAGTGGTTCTCACCATGTCTATTGTCGAGGAGTCCCTACCGGATTATGAGGCAGTTGGGGAGCTGGGTGAACCGCCCACCTACCAGAATACTGAGTCAGCTGCGGGTTACAGGTAGGAAGAGATACTGGGCCACTAGGTGATCCAGAAATAGAGATTGGAAGTATGGGGTGATTAAGATGACTTGTGGATAGTAAAGCTAAAGCTGTCAAGCCAATGCTCTGACCACTGTTCTCGCGCGAAGAAATGGGAAAAGGGTCAGGACAATGCTCTGACACTTGACAGAAAGTTAAAGCACTTCTGTGTACATTTCAGGACAAAGTTTGACAGGAATATCCCGGTTTTTGAGGACGAGAACCTCCCACCAACATATGAATCCATCTTTGGACAGATTAGAGAGGAGTGGTTGACGGCTGAAAACTTTACAGAGTTTCTCAAAAATGCAGGTGAATTTCTCCCCCTGCAGGCTTCAAAAATGCTTTCATAAAACGGAATCAATTCCAATTTTCCATTATTCTAAAACCTCTCTCAATTTTAATTCTTGCTCAGATCTCTTTTTTCTAAAAGCTCTCTCAATTTCAGGTCGTATATTATTGGCATCCCTCGCCTGTACTCTGATCTTATTCTTCCTTCTCATCCTACCGATAGCTTACATAGTAATTGGTTACATGTATCTCAACCAGTGCCCTATCAACAAGTGAGTGAATTGAAAATAGTGGTTGCCATGGGCTTGAACCCCTGCCATTGTTCTCTAAGTATTTGCAACACCATTCGCACTCAAACAATCAATCAATAGTACATGAAA
Organism: Pleurobrachia bachei; assembly: GCA_000695325.1. Taxonomy (NCBI): domain Eukaryota; kingdom Metazoa; phylum Ctenophora; class Tentaculata; order Cydippida; family Pleurobrachiidae; genus Pleurobrachia; species Pleurobrachia bachei. Next base: position 38,787 of record AVPN01000462.1, on the reverse strand, counting down.
CTATAATTGCCCTATACTTGTGAAACCCTCGCTACCTGCATTTTCCAGATGGATTCCGATATATTTGATCGTAGCGGGTATCCTGGGTCTAGTACAGAACGCCCTCATGCTATTCAGACGTTGTGTCCCTCCAAATGTAAGTGTTACCATGGTTACCACCCCTAGCTGCCGTTATGGTTACCACATGTACATGTATGTACTCAGTTAAAAATGTGCTCCAGCTCCAGATCTGTCAACCATCTGTCACATTGTTTGTTCTCCGTGAAACACTGTTAGCAGCTCTACAACCCAGCTGCTGCATTCTATGTTGAGTAACAAATACTGAACAATCTACACTATCTGTTTCAGTATATGGCGTGTATGATATGCTACGTGGTCTGTGAGGTAGTTGTGGCTATAGTGGCTCTCATTTGGTTTCTTATCGGGACATACTGGGTTTACAGCATTCTATTCGAAGTAAGTACATCTTGTATCAGGTCAAAAAATCCGATTGTGGAATCCCTATTCCATGCCCGTTTAAAAAATGCATCCCTCTATGGATTATTGGCCAATATTGGGTTTGAAAGTAGGTGTGAATTTTGTTTTGACTCCCCCCCCCTGCAGGTTTGCTTCAACAAGTATGATGGACACTGTTACTGTAACTCCGTGTGCTACTGGTTCGCCTTTGTAATGATAACGCTATCCTACATTCTAATTAGTAAGTGGTAGAGCTGGGAGGGATGCTGACTGGCGGGGATCCAATACTGATTTTAATTCCAAACTACTCCAACATAATTATGCATAATTCCCTCTCCTAATAATATAACAACACCCCCCTCTCTCTCTCCCCACACAGTTATAATCCTGATATCGGTCTGTGTGGTATTGGCAATCAGCTGGCAACACTTTGATCGACCTCAAATAGAGCCCGCTCCCTATGGGGAGGCTGAGTACGAAGAGGTAGTGAGAAACAGACAGGCCTCAGAGGGGAGGGGAGGCCTACCACCTGAACAACAAACCCCACCACCCCCCGGGGATCCCCTGGTAGGGTTATTAAGGTCAGCGGAGGGGTTGGGGACTTTGAGGAGGTATAACAGTACCTCACAAAGGACTGAACAGTCTGAAATTACACCTGATCCACCATGAGCTCATTAAACATGTGCCTGGTGCCATGCGCATCATCCCAAATGAGCATGTGTCTTGGTGTTGTGTTTGTCAGATGTAATTTAATGTATAATGTTTGCAAACAAACGTTTGGGGGTTCCGGCCTGATCTGAGTGCATTATATGTTTGGTCGAATGTTGATTGTAGTTTAAAGTTTATACTGGTTTGTTAGGAGTGGGTTGCGGGATAGTGAATGTTGATCATTCATGCTCCGTTGATTTTTGTATTTTGATTGTTTCCAGAAATCCAAAAATTCGTTTTTAATGACGGGAATTTCTTAAAATTGTGTGCATCAAATAATTTTCACGCCTCACAGCTAGCTCTCTAATATAAAAAGTGTCCACTAGGTGCTGCATGAATCACTGTTCATAGCGGCGTTACCATGGTTACCCGATGAGAGGTCTTCGTTTCAGCTCAGTAGACAGCTCCACCTGGACCGTCACGAAGTCAAAGTCAGCCACTTCGAGTACCATGTTCCGGGCTTCCTCGATCTTTTTGTTTGGTGAGGCATCCGATACTGAAAACATATGCAGAATTGAGTTAGGGCATGGCGTTCATTGAGTTAGGATCTATATTTTGTATGTGACCCATAGATTTCTAACTCTTTCTAACTCACTACTCACTATACTATCCCCTGCCCCCTTCGGCTTCCCCCTCCCCCGAAATTTTGTTTAGTGAGGCAGTGAGCAGCACATCGACCCTCGCATATGCGGTATCAAATTTAGTTGGGTTCCGTATTTTCATTGGTTTTCATATTTTCAAAATGTCCGCCTAGTCTCTCCGACTTTATATATGGAGACAGTGATATTAGGGGTGACTAAGAACTAGTTCATCTAAATACAGGGCCAAAAAAATACACACTGTATATATTATCCTGATTCCTAAATATTTAATATTAACAGTGTGACAACTGATCACAACTCATACCAACGGAAAGGTGGACGGTTAGGGCGTTTCGGTCCATGGTAAGGGCCCAAATGTGCAGACTGTGCAGGTCAATGACTCCAGGGATTGATCTCAACCTCCCCTCAATCTCCTCCCTATCGATATCTGCCGGTGTACCTGGAGATATGGGGGGGGTTAAAGCGAGAATACATACGTTATGATCAGCCAACGGATGAAAATTTAACTATGTCAATTAATATTACATATTATGTAAAACTGAATCACAATGTCAATATGTATGTACCTTCCATGAGGACGGAGAGAGCATCCTTTAGAATGTTGATGGTAGTAAACAGGACAAGGATAGCAAAGAGAAACGTGCAGATGGGGTCAACTATCTTCCAGTCAGGCTGAAATTAAAAGATTAATTATGCGGAGGGGGTACCAGTCAATAAATGCAGAACCGAAAATAACGGTTAAATCGACCCGAAGTTTTAAAATGAAGTAACAATATAACTAAGTTAAACTTTTTGATTAACTATTTATTTTAACTGCAGCAACCTACCTTGATTCGAATGATAATTGCTGCAACAAGAACTCCAATACTCTGGATAAAGTCTCCGACAACGTGAATGAATGCCGCCCTTACATTAATATTCACCCTTGGTGCACCCTGCAGGGAAATAAGGAATTTAGTAAAGAACCTGGCAGAGCATTGACCTGACAGTAAAGGAACGACATCATGATGAAACTGAAATTATTGCTCAAGATAGGATATAGGTCATATGACAACTAAAACTAAAACTAAAATTAAACTCTGAGTGAAGCAGTTCCCCTGATTTATTCATTAATGATCACCTGTTCGGGGGAGGGAGCGTTACAGGTCATGATGTCCTCTGGCATTAGTATCCAACCCATCCTGTGTAAACATTGTATTATTGGACTTCTTGTTTGCATGTTTATTGGCATGGCAAGAGACAAAGAGGAACTTCAGGCTGGGGAACGTAGCTACGTCCTACATCCCTTAATCCCAGCCCTTTCTTGACAAAGAAAAAAAAATAAAAAAAAACAGAAACACTTACACTGCATTGACACAGACCCCCAGGATGGCCGTTATAAGCATTGGAGTAGGTTCCAAATCATAGTCTGGATTGAAGAGTCGCCCAATTGCCAGATATATTAGAACTCCCGTGATGACCCAGATGGTAAAGACGGACAAAACTGCACCAATCACCTCTTGGTAGGGATAATAATGGGATATTATAAGCATTGGGTATAATTATGTGTATGCAACAACTAAACTATAATCATATATATTAAGACACTGTGCAGTATTGAGTATATGTACTACCTATTAGTTAAACAAGATTAATTATATCATACCTGCTCTCAACCAGGCGAATGTCATCCGTTTAGTGGGAGGTTGTTTCGCGATCCAAATGGCGACAATTGAAATGGTGTAACTAACAAAATCTATTGTCATGTGGGAGGCATCTGTGAAGATGGCCAGAGAGTTGGAAAAATACCCACCTGAAATATGTTTGGTTGATCAAAAGCAAGGGAAAAGTGTTTGCTGGTTTAGGGCCGGGTAGTAGATAAAACCGATTTTGGCACCCCCTCTCTTCGGAAAAAGAAGGGACGACGATTGGAGGACCACTCTCCCCCTCATTATTTTGAAGGACACTCTCCCTAGATTTTGTTCTATCCTGAACGTACCGAGAGCCTCAGCTATTGTGAATAAAAGACATATTGCAGATGCCAACAGTAGCTTGTTGCGAGCAGCATTAGTTGTAGGTAGCCTCTCAACATGCGATAAACAGTCAGAAATACTCTCCTGACTCCCGTCCTGAGATAAAAGCTATTTTAGAAGATATATTGAACTAACAGTTTGTTTGAATTTATAATGCAATTTTATACACGTGAAGTATTGTTAGTTATTCTTATCTGAAGCAAACCAATTTTGTTACTCAACAATAAGAAATCATCTAGTTTAGTTAGTAAACCTACGTTAAAATATTTAGTTGGTCCAAATGCTACTCGGTTATGGCCATTATTCGATATCGCCGTGTAATCTTGTTGAGTAAGGGGTGGAGAAGGGGAGAGAGACGAGTAATCAGCATGACCGTTGGGAGTTAGTAGGAGTCGTTCTGCACTCATGGTGACAGGTTAGGCACACTAGAGATCAAAAAGGGGTAAATTAAACACACTGACAATCAGATGTCACGTACTAATACTATACATAGTACAACTACAACTAGGAACTAAAATGGTTTATAACAACTGTCATAGCACTGCGTCATCACGTTAAACCGACACTCGGCAAAACAACATGACTGCACATATCAACAGTTTTTGTATCAACAGTGTTGTTCAATTCATGTTATGATTTACTGTTACTACATATCTAACAATTCATTCTGAATTCTGAGAAATGGGGGTGGGTGGGAGATGGGGATACGTGGGTGTGATGAGACAGGGTCAATCAAGGCAAGGTGATGTCTACAAGCAGTATCGTGCATATAGTATCGACATTATTCATAAACAGTGTTATCGCTTTTGCTTCAAGCTTCACAATAACTATTCTAACATAAACTAGGAGCCAGGATAAGAAGTGAAATGCAAATTATAATGTAGTACAAAAACGGAACTAACATAATATGGTACCGATGGTACTAGTTGTAGGTAGTGGACAGTGGTGCGTGCACGTGTGACGTGTCACTCCCAGCAAAATAAACAGAACTATCAGACTATACAGTGCTGTTGGTAAGATGTGTGGTGGCACTGACACAAACGTTGAAGAACTGTGATCAAGACAAGACAGTGAGAGAGAGAGAGAGAGAGAGAGAGAGAGAGAGAGAGAGAGA
>AVPN01000462.1:7343-18738 GCA_000695325.1 Pleurobrachia bachei | reverse complement strand
CTCGAAAATAGTAGGAATTGATGTATATCTTGACTGTATGCCACTTTTGAAAATTATTTTCAATTTTGGATTTGGGAATGAACAAAAATGTTCATTTTGGGCATGTTCTTCACTTTTGCGACCTTACCTATGAACGGGATCGTGTTCAGCGGGTCAAAATAGGTGGGTTACAACCGGAATTTGCTTTGTACCAAATAGTGAGTCAAAAAATTAAGATTCGTCCCTACTATTACCAGAAGCCGGCCACTCGAATGATTGAGGAGACCGCGTCTCAGTGTTCTCTGTACGTACCATTTCGGCGTCACTGGCAGCATCAGGATAATCATTCTTGTAATCAACAGTAAACTTATACTCGGCCGTATCGGAGTATGAGGCATCGAAAATATGCAAGTATTGCGTAGCAGCAAGCTCTAAAGTTTCGTTGTGAACACTTATTGAGTTGTTGAATAGCTGCAGAACTGGTTTAGTTGTCCATGACAGGGAATTAGCAGCGGTCGTGGTGCAGGTTATGGTGACTTTGTCGCCCACTTCCGGGGCACTGTCTGAGATCTTCATCGTGGCTGAAAAGTAATTGAAATAATTATCATGGATTGAAATAATCATCATGGATTGAAATGATCATCATAGACTGAAATGATCATCATAGTTTGAAATGATCATCATAGATCCCGTGTCAAAAACTCCCCTACAACGATTACCAGAGAGTTTCCTGGACGGTAAACTCTAATACTTCCCCCTGATAATTCTTACCTGTAACCTCTTTGTAGTTGACTGTAATGGACTTATCTGCCGCGGTATTTCCTGCAGTCTTACAAGTGAAGGTCTCGGAGGCATCCTTATCGCTGTTACTATACAGAAACGTGTAAGTTGCCATATAATTAGCCCAGGCGGTCTCAGTTGTCTCGGAATCAGTCTTGGTCCAGGTCGCGGAACCATCAGCCCAAGTAACGGCAGTAGGTTCCGTCCCATATACGGTACACGTCAACACGTTAACTATATCGTAGGTGTACAGGGTGGCAGAGGGCACTACAGCTTCATCAACCTTCAATTCAACTTCATCACTCTCTACATCACCGAGAGTGCCATAGGTAACAACGCACTTGTACTTCCCACTGGAAGCCCCCGCTGTCTTGGAAACACTGAACTTGGTGGTAGTCGATGTTGTGGTGACAGTCGACCCCTCCGGTGTGAAACTCGCCCCGTTCTTCATCCAACTAAACGAGATGGACCCGGATGTCAGTGTGTAATCTGTAGCTGTACAGGTGAACCAAACCTTCGCAGCATCGCTTGCGTCTTTTGCCAACGTGGCCTCCAGTTCTTCACTTGCCACAGCACTTATTGTCTGGATGGAGGATTTCTCAACGGTGCTGGCATAGGTCGCCTTGCAGGTATACCCTGCGGCATCGTAGGGGGTGAGGTCAGTTAGTTTGAGAGTGTCCTCTCTTTTGTAGCTAGAGTAGGATCCAGCGGTTATTGTTACGGTAGAACCGGCTGTCATGGCCGTGCTACTGGTACCGTTGTACCACTTCGTGGCGGCGGGCTCATCACCATAGAAAGTACAGGTAAGTGTCTTGGTTTCTTCAAACTGTGCAGTAATACTGCTAGCATCTGACACAGCCCGGACGTATTCGGTCACCGTGCTAGACTCTAGTGTGGCAATTGTTGAAAATTTCACTGAGCACTTGAAGGCCCCGTTATCCGTTCCCGCGGCTTTAGCCACGGTGTACAACGACTTCCCATTTGTAGGAGCGGATATTTTACTGGCGTGAGTAGTGGTCACATCCCTGCCGTCTTTCTCCCACGATACTTCAGGAGTGAAGGCTGTTATTGTGTTGTAGGTGCAGGTTAGGGTGTATGAGGCGTCAGCGTTAATGATATCTCCACTTCCGGAGAGTGTCACAGCTGAAAAATGCAGGGAGATTAATCAATCTTAAATATTCTGATTTATAAATTCAACAATGCTCTCGGTCCTGGATTGATTGAGCTCTCTCGTGGAAATCGACCACCTACATTTAGCATTCTGATTTATATCTGATGATAGTAATTCAATAGTCAATAATGATTGTGTGAAACACATTTGATGGCAACTTACACAATATTTCTACCCGTATCTCCTTGGCACTGGTAGCACCACCATCAGTATATGTAGCGGTACACGTATAAGATCCCTTAGTAGAGGAGGAGAGATTTTTAATTGTCAACTTTCCCACACCACTCGTCTTCGCAATCCCATAATCACTTCCATCAGTCAGCGTCGCACCTCCAAACACCCATGCAATTGTGGACACCGCATCACCATAGAATGTACATGTCAGCGTGGTATCCGTCGAGGCAGTTTTACCATAGGCCGTCGAGTCTGCCTCCGCTAGCCTGACATACTGCTGCTGGGTCTTGGAAGCGGTGCCGAGAGAGGCGAAGGTGACCTCACAGGTATATACCACGTTATTGTCCTTACTGGCTGATGACACCACTAGTTTTGAGTTTCCAGTGGTGGTGGTGATACCGGTTGTTACAGTGTCTGTTGGTGTCTTCCAGGCTACTGACACCCCAGTGGTGACCTCGGTATTGAAGACACAGGTCATCGTGAAGCCACTGAACGCCTCGACGTAGGTCTTGGAAGTAGTGAGAGAGCTGATACCTGCATGGGGAGGAGATAAATTTGGTATTAATATTCATTTGTATGTTTATCACAAAAAATATTCTGATGGTCAGCACTAGCAGAATAAAACGAGTGCAACACGTCATACGTATTTAGAGGGGGATCACACGCTAATACAGTGTCCCAGCTATTAGGAAAGCCTCGAAAGCTTACCCAGCGGTTTGAGGGTTTGATAAGCGGCGATTGTCGTCTTCCCACTGTCATATGATCCGGTGCAGGAGAAATTCCCGGCATCAGTAAATGCAACTGAAGCAATTGTCATTGTAGATTTCATCCCCGAAGCAGCAACACTTGAATAAGAGTTGGAAACATCTCGCTTCCAGACTGTGCTGTCAGGTGCCTTTCCCGCGTATATGCAGGTCAGTTTTGCTTCATTCCCCACTACCCCGTAGTTGTAGCTGGTCACAACTTCGACTTTGATAAAGTATTGGCCGAAGTTGGCGCTTGTAACGGGTGTGTAGACCGCATCATTGCCATATGACATCTGAAAATAATTAAGTGTTCAGAGATTGAACTGAGAAGTTGTATGCGTTAGAAGATCAGAAAAGGGACTGATTTACACAGTCAAACCCCGATTCACCTCGCATGGTTCGTATGTTGTCGAGCTGTTACCTTGCACTTGTAGTCATCATAACTATCGTCAGTGTCTCCCTCCGTGATCTTGTACTTCATTATTCCTGACATGACGCCCTCCGTTAACTTTGTAGAGCCTTGGTACCTGGTGTGGGGTAGTGTAAATTTTAAAACGCCTGGCTCAGATATATAGGGAGTATACTTAAGCCAAAAAACCTGGTTCAGCATACCCTATAGCGACTGGGTAGTGAGAAATGTACAATTATCATATGATAATTATATACAGATCCATAGTTGGTAGACAGTATTATGGCTCATGAAATAAGAATATGATGTGTATCGTTCTAACAAACACCTCACTGGATCTAGAGATATTCCCGATATATACATTATTTAGAGCAATGTTCACTGAATAAAAGCTCCCCCCCCCCTCTGTAAAACTAACCATTCGACGGTGGTGGTGAGTGAACTAGGAGCGTTGTGGTCACACGTCAATGTGACAGTGTCCCCAGGATCTGCGTACTGCTTCGATGATGTAACCGCGGCTAAAAGAAGAAATATTACGTAAGATTTGCAAATACAATACAAGATTTGTATTGAATTTATATTATATTGGATTGTGCGACGTAGGTAAATTCAGATTTTAACATCATTCAATTTGAATTTAAGTTCAGTCAGTATACCTGTCAGTATTTTGATGTTTCCGGTACTTTGTTGCGTTTTATCATCATTATAAACACAGTGACAAGTATAAGTCAGATCAGTAGCCAAATTAGTCTTCTTCAGGGTTGTTCTATGAGACTTTGTGACAGGATCATAAGTCCCGTCAGTAACAACAAATCCTGCTCCGGTTGTGACAGCTTTATCAGCAGCATCCTTCCAAGTGATTGTCTTGGTAGCCGCACCGTAGAAGATACAAGTTAGTGTGGCATCCTCACTGGATCCGGGTGCTCTGTATACTGTCTGAACGTCGCTAACCCCATTCTTCTCCCAGGTTTTAGTGGTAACTGAGAGAAGGTAACTGTAGCTGGAGATACCAGTGTACTTGGCCCCACACGCGTAGGTGCCAGAATACTTCGCATCAGGTTCCGCTCCCTTTGTAACCATGAAAACTTGGACATTCCCGCTAGCAGTCTTGGTTTCCGCTGGAGTCACTTTGACACCATTGTGGTATACTGCAATTTCAGTCATCGCTGCATTATGTGTGCAGGTTACCGCTAGACCAGCCGCGTCACCCGTCACAGCAGTGACACCAGTGGGAGCTGAAATCATCAAGTGTTATATTTACTCTCTATATAACTGTCTTCCAATACAACACGACCATTTATACTCCTCACACACAGACAGAATGTTATTTTGAACTTACGTTGTACAGTGACTGTTGTTGCTGGTGACTCCTTCTCAACAGCATCGGCAAAAGTAACTTTACACTTCAGTGTTACTGTGCTGGCAACCGTTTTTTGATACGTAGATGTCTGTGAGAACGAGGACGAGGACCAACTTGGGGAAGAAGAAGTCCATCCGTTACTACCGCTAGCAGGGGTACCATCAACCATAAGCTCAATCTTAGTGGGTTGATCACCCGACATAGAACAGGTTACTTTAAAATCCTCTCCCGTCAAAGCTGCAACATTGGCTGTGTAAGACACGCTCCGAACATAAATCCCCTTCTCCGCACTGGTGTACGTCTTGCCACCTGTGGACAGTTTACACTGGTATTTTCCCGTGTTTGAAGTTTGTGCAACCGCCACGTGGTATGTCCAGGTTCGGAGTCCACTGGAGCACTTTGTCACAGTGATGGCGGTACCGTCCTTGGTGCACACGGGGGTGACCGAGTTAAGGGCCGGCACATTGAGAGGGTAGGTGAGGACAAAGTACAGTGGATCACCGACATTGAGATACTGCTCGTAAATTGATATCTCAGGCTCTGAGGGGGAGATGGATATTGAGAGAATGAGAGAGAGAGAGAGAAAAAAAAACTTAGATACAAAAATAATTCCAACTGATATTATAGGCATAGTAACGTACCGGTGCCGTAAACTGTGCCCATTCCGAGTTTAGCTCCAGAGTTATCAATACAAGAATATACCCCATTTTCTGATGCATCGTAAGATCCAGTGAGTGCTAGGTCTTTAGCGTTCTAAATATAAGTTGTATTGGTTAATGAGTCTCACCATGGGACATATAATAGAATAATTGTACTTAATAAACCTTCCTTTACATTAGAAAACAGGGTCGAGCAAATACTTACACCCTTCTTCGTTCCTGCGTGGTACATCGTAATGGTAGCCCCCACTCCGCAGCGTACAAGCGGGTTATTGCCTGCGGTACCATCTCGCCGCATAAAATTTGTCCCAGCTTCTGTCAGCTCGAGCACTCTCGCTCCAAGAGCACAGGTAACTGCATAAGATATTAACTGTCAAGCTCCTTTTAGGGTTAAAATAGTTGTTACCTAGGAGAGAGAGAGAGAGAGAGAGAGAGAGATCCCGGGTTATGCCGCCGCCCGTCAATCCAGGAACATTTAGCAACCTCAGCTTAGTTCCACAAAAAAGAAGTTGAGATACCCTGTATCCACATCAATATAAATCCCGCTGGCTCAAATAGATGCACTGCGCGTTCAAACAATTTGCACGGGTCTATCAGCCCGTGCACTGCTGTAAGTTTGTGTCTCGATAGACGCCCGCCCTCTGACAGATTTGTGTAAAGATCACTAAGAATCACTGGAAACACTATAAAATGGCATGGCAACACAAGAGGGAGTGTGTGTACATCCAACAACGCTCTCTGTATAGGTTTGGCGCCCGCCAGTCTGTTGGCAACTGTCCCTCTTGACCCACAATTAACTGCTATCTCTCTCATCATTTCATACTTTTGGATTGTTAAAACGATTGTTTCGAGTGTGTAGGAATGTAGAGAGGCACTCTGTACCTTCATTTCCAACTGTTTGACCTGTTTTGTGTGATCTCTCTGTTTGATAACCACGTAAATTGTTTTGCTTCTAGGAGCACGCCAGCGGGATTTATGCGCAGATAAACCTGCAAACCCCTCGCTGACGCTCGGGATTTACAGGGCTGTAATGCACAGGTCCCTTCGGGACCAGTGCATTACAGCTCAATAGATCACTGCTCCGCAGTGAATCTATTGATTATCTGCCCGTGCGGGCGCGAGTTATGTACTATATAAGATTGTGCGACGTAATTATTAACTTCCGATTTTAGCTTCATTCGATTCAGTTTAGTATACCTGTCAGTATTTTTATGTTTCCGGTACTTTGTTGTGTTTTATCATCATTATAAACACAGTGACACGTATAAGTCAGATCAGTAGCCAAATTAGTCTTCTTCAGGGTTGTTCTATGAGACTTTGTGACAGGATCATAACCCCCGTCAGTAACAAGAAATCCTGCTCCAGTTGTCACCGCTTTATCAGTAGCATCCTTCCACGTGATTGTCTTGGTAGCCGCACCGTAGAAGATACAAGTTAGTGTGGCATCTAGATCCCGGTGCTCTATAGACCGTCTGAACATCGCTAACCCCATTCTTTTCCCAGGTTTTCGTGGTAACTGAGAGGAGGTAACTGTACTGTGAGATACCAGTATACTTGGCCCCGCACGCGTATGTCCCAGAATACTTCGCATCAGGTTCCGCTCCCTTTGTAACCATGAAAACTTGGGTATTCCCGCTAGCAGTCTTGGTCTCTGCTGGAGTCACCTTCACGCCATTGTGGTATACCGCTATTTCAGTCATCGCTGCATTGTGGGTGCAGGTCACTGCTAGTCCAGCCGCGTCACCCGTCACAGCAGTAACGCCAGTGGGAGCTGAAAATCAAGTGTTATATTTACTCTCTATTTAATTGTCTTCCGATACAACACGACCAATTATACTCCTCACACACAGACAGAATATTATTTTGAACTTACGTTGTACAGTGACTGTTGTTGCTGGTGATTCTTTCTCAACAGCATCGGCAAAAGTAACTTTACACTTCAGCGTTACTGTGCTGGCAAGTATTTTATTATACGTAGATGTCTGGCTGAACGAGGACGAGGACCAACTTGGGGAAGAAGAACTCCATCCGCTAGCAGGGGTGCCATCTACCATGAGCTCTATCTTACTGGGTTGATCACCCGACATAGAACATGTTACTGTAAAGGTTTCTCCAGTCAAAGCTGCAACAGTGGCTGTGTAAGACACGCTCCGAACATAAATCCCCTTCTCCGCACTGGTGTACGTCTTGCCACCAATGGACAGTTTACACTGGTATTTTCCCGTATTGGAAGTTTGTGCAACCGCCACGTGGTAGGTCCAGGTTCGGAGTCCACTGCTGCACTTTGTCACAGTGATCGCTGTACCGTCCTTAGTGCACACTGGGGTGACTGAGTTAAGGGCCGGCACGTTGAGAGGGTAGGTGAGGATGAAGAATAGTGGATCACCGACATTGAGATACTGCTCGTAAATTGATATCTCAGGCTCTGAGGGGGAGATGGATATTGAGAGAATGAGAGAGAGAGAGAGAAAAAAAAACTTAGATACAAAAATAATTCCAACTGATATTATAGGCATAGTAACGTACCGGTGCCGTAAACTGTGCCCATTCCGAGTTTAGCTCCAGAGTTATCAATACAAGAATATACCCCATTTTCTGATGCATCGTAAGATCCAGTGAGTGCTAGGTCTTTAGCGTTCTAAATATAAGTTGTATTGGTTAATGAGTCTCACCATGGGACATATAATAGAATAATTGTACTTAATAAACCTTCCTTTACATTAGAAAACAGGGTCGAGCAAATACTTACACCCTTCTTCGTTCCTGCGTGGTACATCGTAATGGTAGCCCCCACTCCGCAGCGTACAAGCGGGTTATTGCCTGCGGTACCATCTCGCCGCATAAAATTTGTCCCAGCTTCTGTCAGCTCTAGCACTCTCGCTCCGAGAGCACAGGTAACTGCATAAGATATTAACTGTCAAGCTCCTTTTAGGGTTAAAATAGTTGTTACCTAGCCACCATTCATGTTACCTAGCAACCATCATTGTTACCTAGCAACCATCATTGTAACCTAGTAACCATTCTTGTTACCTAGCAACCATCCTTGTTACCTAGCAACCATTCTTGTTACCTAGCAACCCTCAGATGATTCCTTACCTGTACAGAAAAGGACAAGTTGCTTTAGCCCCATCTTTCAAATGTTCCTCTTGTTCTATACTAACAAGATCAAGACATAACACAAAAGCAAGATAGAAACACACTATAGCTGTGGGGTGAGATAGAGGTGTGTGATATGTTTACAAGGATGTTACAGCACTGGTAGTAATGCTTACATCTGTGAGACAGTCATTACATACATGAGAATCTCAGCACTGAGCGGAAAAATGTAAACATAGTAATAATTATATTATTAGTTCAAAACTAGATCATACCAGAAAAGAAAGAAATTAGATGTTAGCACATCGGAGAAAATAGAGATAGAAGGTTCTTTTGAGAAGGTTGTGATGATCAGAAGGTTCAGCAAGTTAGTTTGTTTTGTTCAACCCTTTTTCACCGAGCGGGGCGTGGTGAGACAGTGTCGAGCAGGGCAACGGAAGAGTCAAACAAAACAAAACAAAGCAAACAAGCAGAACAAGCAGCACTAATCAAAACCAAGGAAATTTAGTAAAAAAATCGTCTAGGTTTGCTTGAATTTATAAAAAACGAACCCCAATGGGACTCCAATCCCCCCTCCTCCATTGAGAACCCAAATGTAACCAAATTTAACCAAATCTTCCCAAATTTACTCAAATATACCCAAATCTAAACACATGTGTTCCCATTCTTACCTTTCAGGGCAGTTCCTCTATAGTGGGTTTACTGGCAATACGAGGCGAGCTGCTTTTCTCTGCTGGTCGGTTAGCGATTTGTTTCAAAGTCCTCGACAACATACCCGACTGTGCCTGTCCATAACGGGATACCGACCATGCAGCATAAAACTGGAGTGTTCTCCTAATTCCCTTCACCTCTGGGGGACCTACAGATTAACTTTTTTAACAGACGTGGTGATTCAAAATGGCAGATTACAATTGTGGTGCTGACATGGAAATGTGCATCACGCCATTCTGAGACGTGCATCGTGCTGTAAAATCGGAAATTCCCATCAAGAATGAAACAACTAGTTGTTAGCCATGTAAAATACCTTTCGATAGGGCCTTCCTCAGATCCACACATGCTCTTTCAATGGCGAGATGACCTTTTGAGATCAAATTGATTGTGTTTTCCAGTACAGTCTCCCGGGTCACATACTTGGTTAGCCCTGTAAAAGGTGTGGTAAAAGGAACAAGTAATTGATATCAATGACAATGATAGCATGATCTGAGTCATCCCTGTGTATAACAGCTGAGTAGCAGCGTCCCCCTCGAACCACCCTACCATATAAGGAACATAGGCCGGCCGGTCACATGACTTTTTTCCGCGTAAAAGTTGAGAAGAAGCTCGGAAAAATTCCAAAAAATAGCACGGGCTAGTGGACACGTTATGACCATTTTTTCCATTCGCTGCTTTGCAGTGCAGTAAGTAGCACATAAGAGGCTCTATACTAAGTCTGTTAGGCGTATCTAGCTATTAGTATTTAAAGCTTTAACGAGCTTTACGCACAACATAGCTCTGTTGGGCGATTGGCTTTTAGAACCATTTAAAGTAGCGCAATGAACATAGCGATGTTGAATTAAAAAGGAACACTACGAATCGAAACGCAGTACCTTTTCGCTTTTCTAGTCTTATCTTCTCATGACGAGAAGGGGGTGACAACTTCAAAATATCCGACTTTATAGCATGCTGCTCATCACTGGTCTACTGTTTGGGCTGTGTGGTGCGCTGTTTGTACCGGAGAACTGTCGGATCGAGGTGGATAAGGGATTTCTGAAGAAGAAATGTGACCCCGCGGGAGTTGACGGGGTTATACCCGGTTACAATCTGTACCAGTGTCGGATAACTACTACTGGACCATGCGATCCATATCCTACCGCAACGAAACTTGGATCCTGAACTCAACTTGCCCTGAAGACCGGATCTCCTATGACATGTGCGGGTATCTTGACACTGATCTCTCGACTGTTGGAGGAGGGGGTCCGATATGTGGAATACTCGGTTGTACAGTAGCCACGTACGTGCAACCCCTCCTGGCCAGTGATATGTGTTCATATAGCTTCAAATGTGGAAACTTTCAGGCTGACATCTTGCAAGATTATTGCCAGAAGAAGGGCAATATAATATGTGATGGAGTCTGCAATTCAGTAACCTGTAACGACGAGAAACATTGTAACGGGTACACCTACGGGATGAAGTGTGGTATCGTAGAAATAGCCCCCATGAATGTTTGTTTCTATAATTACCCCTGGATTTGCAGAGCAGGATTAGACCAGGTACAGAATACCTCGGCTTCTAACCGGTGTACGGACAGACAGGACGATACTATCTACTGCCCAAGTTTATTCATTTCAACCATGAAAGACTACCACTTCAAAGAGGTACCTCTTTTCAATTTTACCCGGTGTAGTACTATCATGTGGAGCATCAATATGTGGTATATCATTCCTCCAGAATATGTCCGGGGGAGGTACAGTTATTTTCCGGTTTGTACCAACTTCATAGATCAAACGAACTGCAGTGACCCCGACAGGGTTGCCCTTTACTGTCCCATTAATGGGTACAGATCGAGCGTTGCCAAGATAATGGTGTGTGGAGAACTCCAGGAAAGCTTGTGTGATGATGGTCTTGATACGCTGTGCGTCCAGCCATCGGAACAGTGCCGAATTCACAAACACCAGCTGTGCGATCTAAGATCTGACTGCGCCCTTTCAGTTGATGAGAGGCAGTGTGATAGCGTCACCGCTAAAGGGCCGGGGTGCCGGAGAAAGTTGAGACCGGAGGAAGGTGCCACACCAATACCCATACCATGGCTGATCGACGGTGTAGTGGACTGTGTGAATGGAGAAGATGAGGTGGAGGGGAACTGGGAGAAATGTGGGAGTGGAATCTAAACGAGGTTCGCGACTGGAAATAGTGTGTGCGAGGATGTGTTTGTGTGCCGGTTTGGTCCTACCACTATCATACCCCAAAAGTTATTATGTGATGGGATAAACACGTGTGGTAGTGAGGATGGGGTTTGCCAGAAGCATGTTACGAAGGTATTTC
>AVPN01000461.1:30680-41693 GCA_000695325.1 Pleurobrachia bachei | reverse complement strand
AGAGAGAGAGAGAGAGAGAGAGAGAGAGAGAGAGAGAGAGAGAGATCAGAGAAAGAGAGAGACAGAGACAGATGGGGGATATGTTTTACAAGGCAATGCTAACAGGGCCCAGGGGTAGCAATGAACCCGAAATAGCTGCAACCGTTTAACCATCACATTACTAGACACATGTTCAAGAGAGATAATGATATCACATCAGCAGCTATCATAACATCTAATATATCTATCTGCTGACTAATATCTTGCATTATGTGTGGATGATTGTGGCACAATTATCAGTGGAGAGAGATATTGTATGGAGCTGCCGTAAGAGCTAAGAGAGATTCATCAACAGATATGTTGAATGAAAAGCACAATTATTATGAGATGGGATCAAAGGGATAAAGAATGGAGTATGGACCAGCATGTGTGCGTGTACTAGTGCATTCAGGCATGATACAGTGTGTTCTAAATGAGGGGGAGAGGGTATAATGTTTAGGCCGGCTACTAAACATACAGAAGTTTAGTTCAGAGCATACAATTACAAAAGGGATCTCTTCTGACCCCGTAATTGTAATTTAGAGCCAGTTACTCTAAATTGTAAAATAGCTCAATTGAGCTAGGAGAAATGCCATAAATTGGAGTTCTGATTTCCATTAATTTCCCAGGGAAACAATATAACTTAGTTACCAAGCCGATTCACATCACATGAGACTCGATCAGATCAATGATCTGATCATGTCATCGTCCAGTAGTACCCCAATAGTTAGGGCCAACTTTAGTAACGAAATAACCCCTGCCTTACCAGAGGTTATTTATTACCAGTGCGCGAAGGTCACGAGGCGATCTGAGCCAGAGTAGGGTCATTTCGTAACTAAGGCTATAACACAGGAAGGTCTGATTTGTCCAAGTAGCCTGGCCGTATTTGTATTATTGCTTGAGCTTCTTGGAGCTCAATCTCGGTCGTACGAGGTGTCAATGTCACCGAGGAGGAGTAACTCTCACCTTTGACGAAATTAGAGAAATGTAGAGAGAGAAATTGAGGGTTCAAAGATGAGAGTTATATTAGATTTGCAAATTAAAAATCAAGATATACCAATTTGACAGTTTAATTAATTAGAAAATGTATAAACGTGTGGTATATATTTTGAAGGTGAGCGTGTTCTATGTTTAACTAGCAATCTACTTATTTTTTATTTACGAGAAAGACAATTATTATTGTCTATCATATATCTCTCTCGATTTATGCCATCTCAGGGTTGGCCGCCATGCACTTCTTCTTCTTCTTTCCCTTGAGACCAGCACAAGGATTCTCACCGCTATCCCCCTCCTGAGCTGCCATGCACTTCTTCTTCTTCTTTCCCTTGAGCCCATCACAAGGGGATCCACCCTCCTCTCCGGACTTTTCAGCAGCTTCACACTTCTTCTTTTTCTTGCCTTTGAGTCCAGCACAGGGTGACATCTCTCCCAGAAGAGGTAGAGCCCACAACCGACTAGGAGGTGTCCCCTAGTATAGCATACTGACTCCGTTGTCACAGGTCGGGTTCCTCAGCATACCGAGAGCCTCCTGATAAGGGGTGAGGGGTGTTAGATGAGGTATCAATCAGTCTGTCTGTCTGTCTTTAGATCTATCTGTCTTTAGATCTGTCTTTAGATATGTTTGTCATTAGATCTGTCTGTCTGTCTTTAGATCTGTCTGTCTATCTTCAGATCGGTCTGTCTGTCTTTAGATCTGTCAATCTTTAGATCTGTCTGTCTATAGATCTGTCTGTCTATAGATCTGTCTATAGATCTGTCTATAGATCTGTCTATAGATCTGTCTGTCTGTCTGTCTGTCTGTCTGTCTGTCTGTCTGTCTGTCTGTCTGTCTGTCTGTCTGTCTGTCTGTCTGTCTGTCTGTCTGTCTGTCTGTCTGTCTGTCTGTCTGTCTGTCTGTCTGTCTGTCTGTCTGTCTGTCTGTCTGTCTGTCTGTCTGTCTGTCTGTCTGTCTGTCTGTCTGTCTGTCTGTCTGTCTGTCTGTCTGTCTGTCTGTCTGTCTGTCTGTCTGTCTGTCTGTCTGTCTGTCTGTCTGTCTGTCTGTCTGTCTGTCTGTCTGTCTGTCTGTCTGTCTGTCTGTCTGTCTGTCTGTCTGTCTGTCTGTCTGTCTGTCTGTCTGTCTGTCTGTCTGTCTGTCTGTCTGTCTGTCTGTCTGTCTGTCTGTCTGTCTGTCTGTCTGTCTGTCTGTCTGTCTGTCTGTCTGTCTGTCTGTCTGTCTGTCTGTCTGTCTGTCTGTCTGTCTGTCTGTCTGTCTGTCTGTCTGTCTGTCTGTCTGTCTGTCTGTCTGTCTGTCTGTCTGTCTGTCTGTCTGTCTGTCTGTCTGTCTGTCTGTCTGTCTGTCTGTCTGTCTGTCTGTCTGTCTGTCTGTCTGTCTGTCTGTCTGTCTGTCTGTCTGTCTGTCTGTCTGTCTGTCTGTCTGTCTGTCTGTCTGTCTGTCTGTCTGTCTGTCTGTCTGTCTGTCTGTCTGTCTGTCTGTCTGTCTGTCTGTCTGTCTGTCTGTCTGTCTGTCTGTCTGTCTGTCTGTCTGTCTGTCTGTCTGTCTGTCTGTCTGTCTGTCTGTCTGTCTGTCTGTCTGTCTGTCTGTCTGTCTGTCTGTCTGTCTGTCTGTCTGTCTGTCTGTCTGTCTGTCTGTCTGTCTGTCTGTCTGTCTGTCTGTTTGTCTGTCTGTCTGTCTGTCTGTCTGTCTGTCTGTCTGTCTGTCTGTCTGTCTGTCTGTCTGTCTGTCTGTCTGTCTGTCTGTCTGTCTGTCTGTCTGTCTGTCTGTCTGTCTGTCTGTCTGTCTGTCTCTATGTCTGTCTGTCTGTCTCTATGTATGTCTGTCTCTATGTCTGTCTCTATGTCTGTCTGTCTGTCTCTATGTATGTCTGTCTCTATGTCTGTCTCTATGTCTGTCTGTCTGTCTCTATGTATGTCTGTCTCTATGTCTGTCTCTATGTCTGTCTGTCTGTCTGTCTGTCTGTCTGTCTGTCTGTCTGTCTCTATGTCTGTCTGTCTGTCTCTATGTCTGTCTGTCTCTATGTCTGTCTCTATGTCTGTCTGTCTGTCTGTCATATCACGTACGGTAGCGTATCCCATGTAGAGAGAGAACATCTCGTTGGCCTCCTCCTCGCTGTATCCGAAGGTGTCTACCACCATATCCTTGAGTTCCTGGGCCAGCCTCTGGAGTCCTCCTGTCAGCTCTATGGAAAGAGGATTGGTGAGGAAACAAGTTCATTTTGTTACCACTTTATACCCTCACTTTATCCCACAATATCACCCACTATACCACTTCACTTCAAACCACCACGTACTACCCCCTACAGTTGTCATAACAGAACCATCTTTCAGTATAAACCCCACCACTAACCCGTTATTATAAAAACCCGGGTTTATAATTATATCTAGCTCTCTTACCATTATCCTGGATCATATTGGCGGTACAGCACCCAAAGAGGGTATCCTGGTAGAGACCACTACACTCATCGACACACATCTTGTTAACTAGGGCCTCCTTGATGTCAGTGAATCCACCTGAAACATGACAATGTGAGTTGTTAGTAGTACTGGATAAACATGACAGTGAGTTACAGTGCCACCAAATATAAAAGGAGGGGGATCTGAAGCTGTCTGAGTTTGTTACCTGTAGCCATGACCTGCATGTTGAATGTTGTACAGGAGCTATCGTACTTTCGGCTGGCTGAGGATCGACCGGCGGGCTTCAATCCAGTGGATTTCATGTACCATTGGTACATCTTGGTAACGGCTGAAAAGGGGCGGAGGTTGTTAGAATTGGACAAAATTGAATGATATATCTATAGGTAATAGGAACTTTAAGCATAGCTAAGGGGGATGTGACATTAAATACTTACTGTCGTAGAAGTAAGAGTAGCACTTATCTCCCCTGTTGTCGTTGTTACAGACGTTCTGCACGAACCGATCAACAACAGTCCTGATGCTATCCCAGGGGATGGTTGTGTCAATGAACTCAGACCAGAACTCGTTGAATCCTTTGCCCTCTTGGAAGGGAGCGTTGGTGTCGATACCAGCCAGACCAGCCATGTTGACAGACAGGATCTTGGCCTCTCCCATGCTGAAAAAGAGGGGCTGATTTAGAATTAGTTTGGGAGGGGGTGGCTGTGGATGGGCGAACAGATCAGGGGAGGGACGTGCCAAAGGTCGGGGGATAGAGGGCTTGAAGGTACATATTTTTAATTTGTATTGCCACGTGAAATGTCAAAATACTGACTTGCTCTTGCATCCCATAAAGGTGTCCAGGACATCCAGAGTGCAGTCACAGTTCCATTCCATAACAGGGTTGAAGATGTGTTCCTTGATCACCTAGGTAGAACAAACATGGGTGTTACTTTTGTTTGTGCAGATCCGGGGGAATGAGACGATCTGTCTCACAGTGACGAATTGGAGATCTTCCATCAACTTCGCGCTGGTGAGTTACCAACACATTATCACCTGTCTGGCGCCACCGACCGACCCTACCTGAGCGCACTGTTTTGAGAATCAAACGGGGTTTTGATAATCAAATGGGGTATGGCGCTGCCATACTGTACTCACCCCGAATGCATCATCGTCAGTGGTTGCTGCAAGGAAAGCCTCGAAGAATTCCAGGGGTTTCTCTCCCTCCATGGTTTCAATGAGGTCACACAGGAAGGCACCACACCGGGGCTTCTCCTCGTATAGCTGAAATAGTGTGAGGGCTAGAAATTAGAATTTAGGGAATAGAGTGCTGATCATAATCATATTCATAAGAATGGGGTTAAATCTACTTTTTAGGGAAGGTTGGGATGAGAATGGGAAGGGACTGCTGGTACAACTTACCCTTGACACCAGCCCCAGGTGTCTATGTCACCAAAACTTACCCCAACAAAGGCAGCTTTACAGGCGATACCAAGAATGGCACTCTCGTGTGCCTTGGCCACGGGATGTTTGATCCTACAGATATCTGTCTTGACAAAGCTGGCACCTGTGCTCATAGCACTGCTGAACCCCATTCCGTTAGGTTTGAAGACAGATCCCTCCTCTACCCAGGCCTTTACTCCCATCTGCAGCTGGTATAGGAAGGTCCTCGATCCCGCCTGGTGGGAGAAGGATAATGGATATGGGTAAGTGGCCAGTTAAAGAATGAGGGCCTTTTCAGACGAACTGCATACTGCAAGTGCATACTGCTGCAGCTGTCCCTAGATTGTTGACGGAGCTGCTCTCTCACAATGAACAGACCATAAGAGCTAGAGATATGATTTGAAACTCACCGCAGGATTCGGCAGTTGAGCCGCAGCGGCTCCGAGAAGAGCAAGGCACAGCAAGAAGCGCATTCTGTAAAATGGGTAAAGAGAAATGAGAAATTTGGGGAGGAGCAGAGCTGAGGGAGACCTTATCAGCAGGTCGGGGCGGCGGCCTTCTCTAATTTCAGGTTTCCTGCAGCTGCAAACCCTTGAACGAAGTAGGAAACGTGATTAGGGGGGACCGGGGATAGCAAGATTATACCCAGTCAGAGCTCCCCCTCTGGCTTTAATTTGTCTAATAGGATTACTCTCACTGTGTGTGAACCAGAAATATTATCACGCTAGTTCAGACAGCAGGAAACATGTGACGTCACCGTGACACGTACAAACCACACACTCTGACACAGCGGCTAACTAGGATCCTATCCAGGAGAGCATCCTGCCGGAGGGTCAAGGTCGTTTGGCAGTGTTTGGCGGTCGAGGTGTTATTTGGGACGCAAGTGCATGAGGCCGAGGGAAAATGGGGTTGTGTGTTTCAGAAATGAAAGGTAGGAAGGGAGAATTAAAAGTGGACTAAGAAAACACTGTCGCAGGTCTTTGAGTAGGCGACAGCCTATTCGGATTTCTCTCTCTCTCTCTCTCTCACTCCATCTCAGCTCTTTCTCTCTCGCTCTCTCTCTCTCTCTCTCTCTCTCTCTCTCTCTCTCTCTCTCTCTCTCTCTCTCTCTCTCTCTCTCTCTCTATCTTCCTCTCTCACGACCACTCTCTTTGTTCCTCTCTAAGGTAAACACACGGCTGGACGCAAGACAAACATGGGCGCTCCATAAAAGATGAACCTGATGTTACGCCAATACTCGACCACCAACGACCAGCGGAGAATTAGGATGAGAGAGAGTGAGAGAACAAGAAAAAATAAGATATTTCTTGCAGGAGACCAGAGAAAAGAACAGAAGAAGAAATAGAAATGAAAATATTAATAAGATGAGCCGGGTTTTATTTGCAGCATGCACAATTTAATTATTTGCGCTGTTCATACTTCGTCTGGCTATGGCATATGCAAAGCTATGCTCAGCGCTCTCCCACTCTCCCTCTTTCTCTCTCTCTCTCTCTCTCTCGCTTGCTCTCCCTTCATTTCTCTCTCTCTCTCCTTCAGAATGATTCGACACAACGATTTTCCCACATAACAATCTGAATAATCCAAAACACCATGGCAGCTGTTCAGCCATGTGTCCCGTACAGAATTCACGGGTCAATAAGAGAATTCAGCATGTGTCAAATAAAACATATGTCTTGTGACACATGGCCCTTATCTCTCAAGTCCTTCCCCTCCACGTTCAGTAAATTGTTGGAAAACTGATAACAAAAATCTTACGGGGGTTCGCAAAAAATTAGATCAACAGTTGAATAATATTGAACAAGTAGCAACGTAAAACAAAGAAGTGTCTCTCATTCAGCCTGTCTCATAAAATATTTTATGTCTCTGACCGCTGTACAAATCTCTAGCTGGCATAAAATAGCTGTTGTCCAAGGACACCAAAATTCCGGGGAGCACCATTATCGAATCAAACCATGTGGGTGTCTCTCTCCTTTTTATCCTCTTTTCTTATTTGTCCTGTCTCTCTCGCCTCCTGCACGTCATGCTGTTCGGTCAGCCGTCCTAACAAAGTTACGAGGGTTACTGGGGAGTGGGGGAAGAGAGAGAGAGAGAGAGTGGGAGAGAGAGAGAGAGAGAGAGAGAGAGAGGAGAGAGAGAGAGAGAGAGAGAGAAAGAACACAAATATTTGACACACCCTCGTTTGACCAACTGATAACGCCCACAAGCATGACAAGGAATCTAATTTGATAATATGTCACGCTGCTGGCAACCACCACTGTATGATGCTGTAATCCTTGGTAATTCTTCGCCAACGATTACTGACAGTGACTGACAATTACAACGCCTTCTAATCATCTGATTTCTACAATTATGGACAGTCAGTCATGCATCATGTGACTTCTAACCCGTCCCACAAGGGTGGTTCAGCTTTAGAACCACCAAGATCAGCAGCTGTTGAGTTACCTGAACAATGTTCCAGTAGCGGCAGTCCACAGTAACAAATTACACGCTATAGCCGCTCCCCCCATAACACACACACTCGCCAGACTCTCCTCTGGATCCCGGGGGTTTAGCAGGTAGTGGAGAGGGGAGGGAGAGAGCATGGAGAGGTGGTCACCCCTTCCAGTAGTTAGAGGAGGAGGGGTGGTGGTGGTCGAGTAGGATGCTGTTATCTTGGGCATTACCAACCTGGAGAGAGACGGAATATTTAATGGAGAACGTATAATTCGATTTTTAAATATTGTGATTTCTTAATATTCCGACAACGCGACGGCATATTATTGTGCAGGTAATAGCCGCGTTATGTTCCTTCCCGTCGCAGACGAAAAAACCCGGCACACATGAACATGAAATATTCACGGACTACTTAAAATGAACATGAAAAGTATGAAATATTCACGAACGACTTACTGATTCGAGGTCTGTTCATCAGGAACTATTGTCGGTGAAGTCTGGCTGGGTCGGGGGTTAAATAACTCTGCCGCATCGAGCAGTATCTCCTCCTGAGCTGGGGTAATCAGTTCACCAAAGTGTTCCTTGTAGTGCGCCCGTAACTGGCATTTCTAAAGTAGAGAAAGGGTTAATTGTGGTGGGGCAATAAAAATTGTGGTCCAGACCAATTGGGTTCCAATTTGGATTAGGAAAATCCAGAAAAGTGAAAAAAGGCCAATGTGTGTTGGCCGTTGGGGCAACGCGAATCCCCGTTTTGGCATTTGGACATCCATTTCCGAATGAACAGTTGGTCTTACCTGTGGAAAACTTGATGTACAGACACCACAGAAATATCTCTGTGATGTGAGATGAGTTCTGAGATGACACTGGAGGGTCTCCAGTCGACCGAACGCTTTCTCACATATCTCACATTTGAACCGTTTCTCTTTGGTATGGATATCTCTGTTGTGCTGCATTAGGTTGCTTAGTTGAGAGAAGGCCTTACCACAATCAACACACTTGTATGGTCGTTCACCTGGAGAGAGAGAGGTCCAAGATTAAAATTGGGACAGAAGTTGTGAAAACTCCATGGGTTTCATAAAACCCAAATGTATAGTTTAGTGACCAAATTTCTAGATTATTAATCAATGAGTCATCAATGATGACTCCAATATTGTTCATACACGCTATAGCCGCTCCCCCCATAACACACACACTCGCCAGACTCTCCTCTGGATCCCGGGGGTTTAGCAGGTAGTGGAGAGGGGAGGGAGAGAGCATGGAGAGGTGGTCACCCCTTCCAGTAGTTAGAGGAGGAGGGGTGGTGGTGGTCGAGTAGGATGCTGTTATCTTGGGCATTACCAACCTGGAGAGAGACGGAATATTTAATGGAGAACGTATAATTCGATTTTTAAATATTGTGATTTCTTAATATTCCGACAACGCGACGGCATATTATTGTGCAGGTAATAGCCGCGTTATGTTCCTTCCCGTCGCAGACGAAAAAACCCGGCACACATGAACATGAAATATTCACGGACTACTTAAAATGAACATGAAAAGTATGAAATATTCACGAACGACTTACTGATTCGAGGTCTGTTCATCAGGAACTATTGTCGGTGAAGTCTGGCTGGGTCGGGGGTTAAATAACTCTGCCGCATCGAGCAGTATCTCCTCCTGAGCTGGGGTAATCAGTTCACCAAAGTGTTCCTTGTAGTGCGCCCGTAACTGGCATTTCTAAAGTAGAGAAAGGGTTAATTGTGGTGGGGCAATAAAAATTGTGGTCCAGACCAATTGGGTTCCAATTTGGATTAGGAAAATCCAGAAAAGTGAAAAAAGGCCAATGTGTGTTGGCCGTTGGGGCAACGCGAATCCCCGTTTTGGCATTTGGACATCCATTTCCGAATGAACAGTTGGTCTTACCTGTGGAAAACTTGATGTACAGACACCACAGAAATATCTCTGTGATGTGAGATGAGTTCTGAGATGACACTGGAGGGTCTCCAGTCGACCGAACGCTTTCTCACATATCTCACATTTGAACCGTTTCTCTTTGGTATGGATATCTCTGTTGTGCTGCATTAGGTTGCTTAGTTGAGAGAAGGCCTTACCACAATCAACACACTTGTATGGTCGTTCACCTGGAGAGAGAGAGGTCCAAGATTAAAATTGGGACAGAAGTTGTGAAAACTCCATGGGTTTCATAAAACCCAAATGTATAGTTTAGTGACCAAATTTCTAGATTATTAATCAATGAGTCATCAATGATGACTCCAATATTGTTCATCATTTTGTTACCTGTGTGGACTCGGATATGTGTCCTAAGATAGTTCCGACAGGTAAAAGCCCTACCACACCACTGACATTTGTAGCACTTCTCGCCCGTGTGACCCCTAATATGGTTCACTAGGGTACTTGAGTGGGGGAAACAGCGCCCACATATATCACACTTGTGCGGCTTTTCACCTGGTGATGGGAGTTGAATTTATTTAGTTAATTAAAGAAGACAATCCGCAATTACCATGTAAGCCGTAATCACCCGCCCACCCGGCCCTATAACAGATCTCAATCTCCCGGATAGCGGTCTCTAAATTCTACCTGCAGACATGCTGCCAAAACTAAGTACTATAATCCCCCTAAAAAGCCCACAAAAGTCAGTCATTATATTGACTACTGATTAGCACCTGTCATACAGCTAGTCGAATTCTAAATAGATAAGAGAGACTATAGGAGAGAAACTAGGAGAGAGACTAGGAGAGAACTGAGAAGCTAGGAGAGCATATTCAAGATGATCATTTGTACTTTCACTATCCCCCGTCATTAAATCGTGTTATGAGTATGATAATGGGAGATACTAATGACTTGAAAATGCACAGTGGTCAATCTAACAGCAGATGCGTTCTATTTTTTGAAAAATAATGACCTGCATCAGGTGTATTACTGATGATTTGTAAAGATTAGTACTCCCCTCAAGAGGGAGAGAGACCAGCTGATAAAATACCTTCGTCCCCCGATTTTAGAACAAGAACTGTCTAATAATAAGCCTGAGGGTACGTTGCTTTATTGAACCAATCAGCCATTCCAATTCCATATCACCACCCCCACCCATCCTGCTACAATTCCGCAACAATCATTGACAAAAAGAAGTGTTTGGCTTCTGACCCCGCGTCAATCGAATAAACCTCCAGCTGTCCCAATCAGTCCCACCATTCATATAATATATTCAGTACACATGGTCAACCAACCCAATCAGGCATTGTTCAGCTGCTCGTACCTGTATGGGTTCGCATGTGGATCTTGCAGGAGGATGATTGGGTGAATCCTCTGTTACAAATGGGACACTTGTACGGCCTCTCCCCCGTGTGGATCCTGATATGCTTCTTCAGACCGGGCTTTTGGGTAAAATACTTGCCACACGTGTCACAGCGGTAGGGTGTTACAACCTGAAATATAACACGTGGGTAATTAATGGGATTGGAATGATTGAACGATCTCAGCTCTGGGATTGAATTGCGATTATAATAAAGATTGAAGTGTTCTATAGAGGGCATTGTCCTCACGGTGCATGCAGTAGTGATCGATATAATGAACAAAGATAGAAAGATAGAAAGATAGAAAGGATGGAGGAGGGATCAGAGAGAATTGGGGTGATTGGTGATTGATTGAGATCGGGATTTAATTAATGCACACGTGTTACAGAATTTCTCCTTCTCTCTCTCTCTCTCTCTCTCTCTCTCTCTCTCTCTCTCTCTC
>AVPN01000461.1:0-17478 GCA_000695325.1 Pleurobrachia bachei | reverse complement strand
CTCGAGGAGCGGGGGGGGGGGGGGTGGAGAACAAAGGCAGGGAGAGACACTACTGGTACAAACAGAGAGTGAGAGTGTAAAAATAGATGGCGATGAAAATTGAAGATATTAATATAATGCAACCATCGAGTCATCGACCCTGACCCCACCCCCACCCCACCCTGGCCCACGTACTGTTATGTAGCTACTAGCTACATCCTCGATACTTGCATTGAGGCCATTTGCACGGGCAAACCATATATGCATTATGATGCACTGCATTTTTATGCACAACATGTTCTACTTCGATTTGTTAGTGGGCAACCTGCAGCTTGATACCCTAACTAGAAACCGCGGTCATTGAATGCACATTGCACCCGGGGCATCTCCTGGCCTCGACGGATTTCTTATACATACCAGACATTAAGTTTCAGGGTTTTTTGCCTAAAAGAAGTCTTAATACACATATAGGCACGTACGGGAAGCGATACAAAATAAAAATAAGCACACTGCAAAAACAAATGTAGGTAAAAAGTCCGAATAAAATACAGTTTTTGATTTGTAGGGTCGGATCGAATACGTTATAGAGACATTTGGAAAGTTTTTTAAAGTCAGTAACGAGTGGGGAGATGATCATCATACAAGGGGTAATTAGAAACACTAATGAAGCCATGCAATAATGTCTAGAAGTAACCAATCTATAATTTACGTAGAAGAATTATAACTAGAATGTTCGGGGGCCACAACATCAGTGCTGCCGCTGTAGCATATCGGAAAACTCAGGGATCACATTTTGGATCCTCTGGCGAGGTGGTGGAGGGATGGGCAGCGGCGGCTTGTAGGTCACCGGTGTAACTCCTTTTCGAACAAACGATTCTAAGTCGATCTGAGAGGCCTGCGAAGAAAATGGAATAGATAGAGAGAGTGGAGGAATAGATAGAGTGAGGGGAGGGGAATAGAGAGGGAGAGAGATAGGTAGATAGAGGGGAGAGAGGAATAGAGAGAGAGAGGGGAGAGAGATAGTTTGAGAGAGGGACTGAGACAGAGAGGGAGAGAAAGGAACATTTTGACCACATAACCCCAGCTTATTAACTCTACAGTGATTTCCCCACAATCTGCTCAACTAGATAGCTACCATTTCAAGTCACGAAATAATCACGAGAACCTAGCGTCGAGTAATAGTAATACACGGGTAGTTAAAATACCATTTCCTTATAAAACTGACAAATCTACTGATTCTACACTAAAGTCTAAGGATCATACATGATCACTAACCTTCGGGGATTGATTGTGCCTTGAGGACATAGAGCAGAGGGAACCACGTCTTTTCTTGGTGCTGAAGTGGGATGTTGTTAGATAAAATTATGGTGTATTGCACTTGTCAAGGGTTATTACGACGCGACACAACCACTCAACTAAAACTGATATTTCTTGACGTCGGGAGGCCCTTGCATTGACGTCATAAAACTTCTATAAACGGTGAGATAACTGGCAAATTATACCACCAGACACGTACCAGAAACCCATTAATATTTTTCTGGAAAGATCTCACCATGCTAAGCATTGAAACAGTTTCGGACATTGTTTTGTTCAAACCCATTTTATTTAACTTTAAAAGAGGGTCGAGCAAGTAAAGGCAATTTTTGACTTATTCCCAGTCTGTCAGCTCTCACACCGGGCCTTTACTGAGAGTGAGAGCGTGAAAGGTGTCAGACTGGTAACATGTCAAGCAAGTACCTGATCTGGCCCAAATCTCAGGCTAGAAAAATCAGGTATGGTTCTGACTTCTGACTTCTGACGTAATATAGAAATATAATTAGATTGACTGCAAATTGAAGTTATGACAATCGAGTTGTGATTTTCAAACCACGAAAAATTGGTGACTTGTTGAGTATCAGTAAGCGATGGGATTCTCAGAGATTGTTGAGATAATTTATCTGATCTCAACGATTGGTGAATGACGCAGATTAATAACGTCAAGAAGAACTAAAACAGAGCCTTTTGATAAACTTAAAGTAGGAGCAAAGAGGGATAAAGAGAGGAGAGATCTGAGAGAGAGAGAGAGAAAGAGAGGACTGGTATATGAGGAGCTGATAGAGATGATTGAGAGAAAGAGAACTGCCCTATCTGGCAGCGCCGACCCAATCTGAACGCACTGTCGACGCGAAATCGGGGTCCGGCACCGCCAGACAGCACTGTCGAGTGTTTGACAAGGTCCTTGTCTGTCGGCTCTCACACAGGGCCGAAGTCCCGGTGTGAGGCGTGAACTTACGCGAGCCCGAAGGGGCCGAATAGAATGGCAATCGAGTATCAAAAGTTGATTGAAAACGGGGGTATAATGCCTTGTCGTTGGACAGAGTCAGTGTTAGGTCAGGCCAGACAAATTAAACCTTCGCCACATCAATATGTTACCTTCTTCAATCCGCACGACAGCTGCAAACCGAAAGACCTGATATGATGATGGATCCTGCGCTGACAAGGGCACATCAAATATGTGCGCGCATGTCACACTGAATGCCTGTTTTGCACTCTTTCTCCAACTTTTATACCGCCGCGCGTTACATACGATACAGAACTTAGCCCGCCAATTTTAACCTCAATGTCAGAGATGTCCAATGGCGATACTCTGATAAATAAAACTGACAATTTTAAGGACTAAGTTAAAAATAGTATCTAAACAGTTTATTTAGTATTTACACTACTACACTTGCAATATTGCAAAAAGTAAATACATCTTTAGAGGACGGAAAATTTGAATACATTATTTGTATAAAATACCATCCATGACATGATACCCGAACCCCATTTTAGTTGTTTAATTTGAAGTACACACACTCACACTCACCAAATCCTACTGAACCCCCGGCTACTACTAATATGCAGCAATACTGCTCCTGCAGCTGTACTCATGAGTAGTACTAGCAGCAGCAGGATGGGGGGGAGGAATGTGTTAAAATATTACACATCGTGCAGATTTTTGCACCTCTCCATCTCTCTCTCTCTCTCTCTCTCTCTCTCGAGGTGTAACTGTGCTGGTGGTGGTTGAGCTGACTCCCAGCAAGCATCACACGCATCTCATTACAGTGCACTCCACCATCACACACACAGACGAATAGACAGACAAACAAACAGACGGATAGACAGACAAACAAACAAACAGACGGATAGACAAACAAACAAACACACGGATAGACAGACAAACAAACAAATAAACAGACGGATAGACAGACAAACAAATGAACAGACGGATAGACAGACAAACAAATAAACACAGACTGGCAGACAGACGGATAGACAGACGGATAGATAGACTGACAAATAAACACATATCACAGACTGACAGACGGATAGACAGACAAACAAATAAACAGACGGATAGACAGACAAACAAATAAACACAAACTGACAGACGGATAGACCGACAAATGTATAAACTGGTTGGCAAGAATGGACTTTCAAACTTATACAAGTTACAATACGTTTGATTGTAGTACTATTTATTTTGGATGTCTAACCAATAAAGTCTTTCATTCCTCTCTTAGTTAGTTAATTAGTTAATTATAATAAAGGGGTACACCTATTAATTAGTTAATTACAGAGGGGTGCACCCAGGGTTAACCCAAGAATTTTCTTTATTATTCCGACTTGTAGAATTCTTCCAATTTTGCAGCTTCACCAATTTAAGTTTATTCAAACTCCTTTGTGCCCGCATGAAATTACACTTCCAGTCTCTCGAGTTGTAAAAAGCGGGTGATGTTGGTGTCAGTATTGAGTCCCTGTTAGGGGTGAGGGGAGCGGATCGGGCACTACGGGTAGCGGGTCCAGCTGCTCTCATCGGGCCACAAACTGAGGTATGTAGGAGCTGGGAGGATGGGGCAGGAGGAGGGGGTGTGTGTCGGGCCCTCTCGTAATGAAGTGTCCTCAAGGCCGGGTGGTGATAACTAGGAGTGGTCGCTGAACTGCTGCTTTTAGCCCTCAGAGCCCTGTAGATAGAGAGGGATGTTGTGTAGAGAGGGTTCTGTCACTGTGTTGTTGTTGTGCTGGGCATGCGTGCTATATCCACATTTCAGCTGCATCTTCCACGTAGCATATGACGTCATAACGTCGATATATGACGTCATTACGTCACGATGACGTCATTATGACGTCATTATTTGTGACATCAGACAGCACAAAGAGAGGGAGGGAGAGAGGCTTAAAACAAGAGCACACAGTTCTGGTTACAAAATAGCACAAATTAAAATTTCCAGCACAAAATGGTCCATTTAAGCACATGTTTTTTTTCTGGCGATCAAATGATAAATATAAAGGCGAAAGCAAACGGAAATGACACATTTTTTGGAGGTAAATAATAACAGTGACACACTGATCAGTCATGGTTGTCTGTTTGAAACTCGGTCAGTCATGCTATGAATACCTTACCTTGATTTGTCGCCCCGTTTAGGTGCAGGTTTCTGTTTGTTCCATAGGTATTCCACTGACTGCCTCCGATTAAATTGAGCCTTTGGGGGAATAGGAATCAATTAGTATACCTCAAACCAAGCTGGGCTCGCGGAGTTGCTTATCTTTGATACTCTCCACATCCAGGATAAGAACTAATACCTAGAATGTCCATCAGCCACCCGTTCACATAACTTTTAGTAAAGATTCTTTACCACAATAAGTTCATATCATTACATTAGATTCTTTACCTCTAGTTCAGCAAGTTTTTGTAACCGTGTAATCCCTTTCCCTGGTTCCCTAGAGTACTTTCTTCGCCATTGAATTAGCAACAAGTCGTAGAATTTAGGTAGAGGGAAGTACTTGAGATATTTTATAGAGTTTTCCTCGGGATAAAGCAGCTCGAGGTCCCCTCTTCTCGCCATCTGAAGATGCATGTTAGAAGTTTGTGGGAAATTGGAGCAATTTAACACTTCTACACACAGAAACACGTGAACACATGTTCTCTCAGTACTGTCGGCATACTAAATCATTGGAACTAAAACTTAGCTAAACCTAAAATTATTTTAATCTTCCGCTCATTGCAAAACTACAGTTCTAAAGAACTTCTACTCCTTTTTTCTCTGTCATTTAAAACGTGTACTATAGAGCTCATCAAAAGATCTGAATGCGGCTTCATAGTTGCTTCTTAGGTCCTTACTATATTGTACTTCATGATTCATGGGACGTGCAAGAAAAGCAATAGTGTCCAGATTAGAGAGAACTGAGAAGAATAAGGTGGAGAGGAGTTAGAGAGATAGTGAGAGAAAGAGGAGATGGAGAGATGGAGAGAGGAGGAGTAAGAGAGAGAGAGAGAGGAGATGGAGAGAGAGGATGAGAGAGAAAGAGTTGTCTTTCGAAAGCAAATCTAGAAATAAAACAATATGATCACATGTGTCAATGGAGTGCTATTTTTGCATTAACCTCATCGCTACAAAACAACAACAAATCTTCTGTTACTCTCTCAACTCTCATTACTTTCTTAGCATGCTCATAATTTATTGCCAATAATATGAATCTTCAGGATCAGGATAACAAACAACACGAAACTTGTTTATCTCCGTCACATTCACAATAAATTAAGTAACTTTATTAAAATTAATTAATTAAAATCATAACTTGGTCTCACCTCATCTTCGTGATGCATAAGACACCTCATATCATCAGGAGTTAGTTTATCCAGTATCCCCTCTAACACACTAGGTTCAGTATGGAACCTCTGTGCATAATACGCGTGTTTCGACTTCTCGTCACTCGTCAGAGTTATCCCGGGGTTGAAATACAGTTGACTATCCGTGTAAACCACCCCAGTACCACCAGATCCAGATGAAACGGGTGTTTCGGGTGTTTCACATTGTAATTGAGATTTAGCACGGGGGTTCTCTGGTACTAGAAACCCGGCCGTGTTGAATAGATCCTTCACTAAGCCGTACTTGATGTGTTTATCAAGCGGGGCACTTGTGTGAAGAGAGGGGGAGATGTTCACCTGGAGGGAGGAGAGAGTTGTTGGGGGGGAGAAGGAGAGGAGTTCATCAGTTGAATTGGAAGTAGTGAGTGGCCTGATATCAAATAGGAAATGATTGGAAAAGTGAGAAGGAAAAGAGAAAATAGATTGCACGTGAGTGTGTGTGTGGTATGATAATGGCATGGTTTTACCCAATGTCATATAATTGTAGCTATTAGGATTTCTCTCACATAAAAATGAGAATATAATACTGGTATATTAGCTCATTATGTTTCCTGTCTCTCCCTCCCTATCTCTGTCTCTCGATCTCTCTCTCTCTCTCTCTCAACACCCTGTCGCAGAATGAATAATACATGATGTGATCGCGACAACTATCATACAGAGTGTTTTTGCTCACCTCAAACAGCCATGGTTTCAAATTTTGATCCAGGAAGATATCGAAACCGAAGAGCTCGTGACAAGTGTGCCTGTATTTACAGTGTGACTTTGAGAGACTTGTCACAGTCGGAACGGATGCTATAATCGTCTTAACAATAATGGTCTTTATTTTGGATTTGAGTGCCTCAACATCGTACCCGCCAACTTGAAGGTACTTCCATAGCGCCTTCAAACCCCTGAAAATAGAAAAGATGTCAATTGTTAGAGTGGTTATCAGTGGTTACTTAGTGGTCAGTGGTTAGAGTTTGATGTCAAATTAAAGATGTTATCAGTGGTTAGTTTGCCGATGTATTATGAAAGGACGGTGTATGGTATCAACTTTAGACCGTGCTCTAATCGCGCTTTAGTGCCACAAACTGAGGTATGTAGGAGCTGGGAGGATGGGGCAGGAGGAGGGGGTGTGTGTCGGGCCCTCTCGTAATGAAGTGTCCTCAAGGCCGGGTGGTGATAACTAGGAGTGGTCGCTGAACTGCTGCTTTTAGCCCTCAGAGCCCTGTAGATAGAGAGGGATGTTGTGTAGAGAGGGTTCTGTCACTGTGTTGTTGTTGTGCTGGGCATGCGTGCTATATCCACATTTCAGCTGCATCTTCCACGTAGCATATGACGTCATAACGTCGATATATGACGTCATTACGTCACGATGACGTCATTATGACGTCATTATTTGTGACATCAGACAGCACAGAGAGAGAGAGGGAGAGAGGCTTCAAACAAGAGCACACGGTTCTGGTTACAAAATATATATTATAGCACAATTAATTTAAATTTCCAGCACAAAATGGTCCATTTAGCACATGATTTTTTTCTGATGATCAAATGATAAATAAAGGCGGAAGCAAACGGAAATAACACATGTTTTTTGGAGGTAAATAATAACAGTGACACACTGATCAGTCATGGTTGTCTGTTTGAAACTCGGTCAGTCATGCTATGTATATCATACCTTGATTTGTCACCCCGTTTAGGGGCAGGTTTCTGTTTGTTCCAAAGGTATTCCACTGATTGTCTCCGGTTAAATTGAGCCTGTGGGGGAATAGGAAACAGTTAGTAAACTGAACAGTATACTTCAAACCAAGCAGAATTGTTGGTGACCAAGACCAATATTACGCTGCATCCGGGAGCTCGCGATGAGGAGTAATTTCATTACCAAACTGAGTTAATCTTTACAAAGATTCTTTACCTCAATAAGTTCATTACATCAACTTTACCTCGAGTTCAGCAAGTTTTTGTAACCGTGTAATCCCTTTCCCTGGTTCCCTAGAGTACTTCCTTCGCCATTGAATAAGTAGCAAGTCGTAGAATTTAGGTAGAGGGAAGTACTTGAGATATTTTATAGAGTTTTCCTCGGGATAAAGCAGCTCGAGGTCCCCTCTTCTCGCCATCTGAAGATGCATGTTAGAAGTTAGTGGGAAATTGGAGCAATTTAACATTTCTACACACAGAAACACGTGAACACATGCTCTCTCAGTATTGTCGGCATACTGAATCATTGAAACTAAACTTTAGCTAAACCTTTTTTAAACCTAAAATTATCCGTTTAAAATCCGTTAAACTTCCGCTCTTTTTCAAAACTACACTTCCACAGAACTTCTACTCCTTTTTCTCTGTCATTTAAAACATGTACTGTACTAGAGCTCATCAAAAGATCTGAATGCGGCTTCATAGTTGCTTCTTAGGTCCTTACTATATTGTACTTCATGATTCATGGGACGTGCAAGAAAAGCAATAGTGTCCAGATTAGAGAGAGAAGGAGTTAGAGAGAGATGGATGAGAGAAAGAGAGAGAGAGAGAGAGAGAGAGAGAGAGAGAGAGGATGAGAGAGAAAGTGTCATGTCTTTCGAAAGCAAATCTAGAAATAAAACAATATGATCACATGTGTGTCAATGCGGAGTGCTATTTTTGTTGACCTCATCATCGCGACAAAACAACAACAGATCTTCTGTTACTCTCCTACTACTTTCTTATCATGCATAGGATTTATTGCCAATAATATGATAGTATGAATCTTCAGGTTCAGGGTAACAAAACACACGAATCTTGTTTCTCTCCATCAAATTGCCAATAAATTAGATAATTTCATTGAGATTAATTAAGTAAAATTATATAATCTTATATAATTGGGCCTCACCTCATCTTCGTGATGCATAAGACACCTCATATCATCAGGAGTTAGTTTATCCAATATCCCCTCTAACACACTCGGCTCAGTATGGAACCTCTGTGCGTAGTAAGCATGTTTTGACTTCTCATCACTCGTCAGAGTTATCCCCGGGTTGAAATACAGTTGACTATCAGTATAAACCACCCCAGTACCACCAGATCCAGATGAAACGGGTGTTTCGGGTGTTTCACATTGTAATTGAGATTTAGCACGGGGGTTCTCTGGTACTAGAAACCCGGCCGTGTTGAATAGATCCTTCACTAAGCCGTACTTGATGTGTTTATCAAGCGGGGCACTTGTGTGAAGAGAGGGGGATTATGTTCACCTGAGGAGGGGAGGAGTTCATCAGTTGAATTGGAAGTAGTGAGTGGCCTGATATCAGATAGGAAATGATTGGAAAAGTGAGAAGGGAAAGGAGAAAATAGATTGCACGTGAGTGTGTGTGGTATGATAATGCGATGGTTTTACCCAATGTCATATAATTGTAGCCATTATGATTTCTCTCACCACACATAAAAATGAGAATATAATACTGGTATATTAGCTCATTATGTTTCCTCGCTCTCTCAACTCCCACATCTCATGTCTCGGAATGAACATACATGATGTGATCTCAACTACTATAATTATACCGAATGTTTTTGCTCACCTCAAACAGCCATGGTTTCAGATTTTGGTCCAAGAAGATATCAAAACCGAAGAGCTCGTGACAAGTATGCCTGTATTTACAGTGTGACTTGGAGAGACTTGTCACGGTCGGTACGGATGCTATGATCGTCTTTACAATGATTGTCTTTATTTTGGATTTTAAGGCCTCTACATCATACCCGCCAACTTGAAGGTACTTCCATAGCGCCTTTAAACCCCTGAAAGAAAACATGTCAATTGTTAGAGTGGTTATCAGTGGTAAGTCAGTGGTTAGTTAGTGGTTAGAGTTTGATTTCAAATTAAAGATGTTATCAGTGGTTAGTTTGCCGAGTTGTATTATGAACTAAAAGGACACCAGGACGGTGTATGGTATCAACTTTAGACCGTGCTCTAATCGCGCTTTAGTACTTGTTAGACGCAGCAGGAGAGCACGTTTAGATAGTGTGATATGATAGGTGATGTAGCCATGGCAACTGAGATGGGAGAGAGAGAGAGAGACCCTCTCTCTCCCTCTCTCTCTCTCTCTCTCTCTGAGAGAGAGAGAGATTCAGGAAGAACTAAGAGAGTGCAGCAAGTGTATTAGTTGACAGTGTGTGAGTGAGTGTACTAAAGTCGCTCAACTTCAGACCTTAGGAACCGGAAAGTTGGAAAACTACGATCGCAATACAGATATTGTTTGCTAATTGCTATGGAATAGAGAATGAATGTGCAGTGCGTCGTTCAGTCTTTTAGAGCGACCACAAAACTGTAGTAGTACACTCACGAGCTGTAGATATAACGGATGTAATGCCAGATATTATAGAATGCAAATTTACGCAATAACGTAACGATACGACACTGGCGAGCATGTACTATAAAATGTACTATAAAATGTACAATAAAATGTATTATAAAATGTAAGAATGGTTTACCATTTGTGACTCTCTGTCCCCGATTCATCAGCATTTTTGATGTAGTCCGTATTATTTTTGTTGACGCTATAGTTCGTCAGATGCACAAACCGGTTGGACAATGATTTACTTGAGTATGAATACCTAAACAAAGTATTGGAAATAAAATGTATTTCTATCGAAACTACCAGAACCATTTAATTAGGTTAACTAATTTAATTAGGTTCAAAATATTATGATCTAAAATCTAAATCTCTCCCCGACCTACTTTGAGGATGCAAACCGAACCAGTCCATTATCATAGAGGTAGATGACTAGAGGATCATAGGAGGAAACATAGACATACATCCTGAGATCAAACTTCCTTCCGTTTATAAGGAAGGGACTGGAGAGGTACCTCTGTACAACAATACTTCGTTTCCTGGGTATCTGGTTTAGTTTGTGTACTACTTTGATACCTATACCACGTGCTGAGGCCGGCTGGGGGATAGTTACAGTTAGTTATGGAGTAATTAATTAGTTAACTAATTAATTAATTAATTGTTGAACTTGCATAGTTACCGGTTTAATGATCCATTTTTGTTTGTGCCCTGTTTCGTCCCAGTACCGTTTAAAATTCTTCCATTCACTTGGCAGGCAGAATGTCAACGGTAAGAAATCGTATTCCTAGTAACGGGAGAAAGTGTTACGTTACACACGTCTCTTAGCAGTTGCTATGGATACCAAAACTCACAGGAACGGATCAGCAGCTGTAGCAACATCCTCTCTTTCTCTCGCTCCCTCAGCTCACCTCTCTGTTCATCTTTCTCTCCATCTCTATTCTCTCTCTTACCCCTTTCATGTCTCTTCCAGCCCTGGCCTCACCTTACCTCTCAATTATTACTTGGGTTTTTACCTTTTTTGTATGCCTCAACTGGGCTTTACTAAGATTTTTCCATAACTTGTCCTTTCGACCGATTTCAAAGGTCCCCGGAAAATGGTTCACTTTCTGGTGTGGTAGGATGTTCCGGAACGCTGACGGCTTCATATGTTTACCCCAGTACCCAATCCACTCTTTCTTTCCTAGGGGCGGTAAGGTTATCTACTAACGAACCTAACCAGGCACTAAACTAAACCATCAGTAACATTCAATACTTAATGTACTAAATGCTAAATATTAAACGTACGAGTAGATGGGACAAATCCCGCTTTAGCGATAATATTTTTGACCACGTTTGGGGTTATAGTGCTCATCTTCCATTTGAGTTGTTTGCCCAACACTCTCGGCATCTTCGCAACTGAGGGATAGGTGTGGGTGTTAATAGAACGCCAGATGGGGGCGGAATCAGAGGGATGACGAGGGGCCCAGGGGGGGAGGGGAGAAAATACGAAATTCAAATGGAGAGCGTGGCGATTCACTTAGTAACCATGACAACACCGGGGATGGGATAATATGTGATCATGCATGAGCCTTACAACAATACCTACCTCTCTCCGTTGTTGATGGAAAGTAGAGGACAGGTGGACAGTTTTTAAAGAGGGAATTAGTGATGGGTGATCGGGTTGTGGTTATATCTGCCTCAGATCCAACTCCGCTGTCGGTTGTCGTGACACTCTCACTCACCTCATCTCTGAAGGGAAGTATTTTCTACAATTAGTTCGTTATAAATCGACCGAATCAGAAACTACTGGTCCCTGATTGACTGATAACAAGTCATGTGACCTGAATATCGAGTTGTTTATTTATTGGTTGTTTACTTGTGTCAGTCAGTTCACTGAATACTCACGGTTTGTGTTCGAGTGAGGCCCAAGAGGTGGACGTGTGACTGGTAACAACGCTATCATCCCCGTCTATATCCGACAACTCCTCAAACTCCTCATCTGAAACACACACAATGTTTTAAACCAGAACCCACAAGGAAAGTTTCTATTCCAAACTACAAAATCTTGAACCCCGGTGACCTTCGTCCGATAGAAACTCGTCTAGTAGAAGGAATTCTGGAGAAACGGGAGACTGGGAGGTAATGCCACGGTGTTCCGGGGGTATAGGTGGTAACCGACTTGTGACCACTGGTTTCGGCTGCTGGGTTCTGCTCGACAATAACTCGCGACGACGGGCGATAGTATAAATGGTGGGTAGGCTCATAGAGCCGAGTCATGGTTCAGCTTGGCATACCTTGAGAAATGTTTGAAGTGGAGGAGGGTTGGGGCGAGAGAGATTGGGCGGGGAGCACGGGTAACAGACCTTCAGCATAGATAAATTGTTCAGCAAAGGTACGAAAGGTCATGTCGAGAGTATCGCAGCCCGCAAGGCATGCTATATCTTGACGTGCTGCGTGTTTAAAACGGCGCTGCGTTCGAGATACATGCTCTGCTTAGCAGGGGGCACGTTTTAAAACCGAACCAATTTCACGAGATTTACAGGGACAGTGGCGAGGGGAGAGAGGGGGACACAAACTAAGAAGCAACATACTCCACACAAAACAAAGAGAGACCTTCTCCTTTTCTAAAAAACAAGAGAGCGCCAGTGTGTGCCCTATTTCTCAGATGGCATGCACCCTGTGCAGTAACCAAATAGCGGTGTGTGCTCGAGGTGTGGACCACACAAAAATTACAGTGCAACTCATCACGGCGAAAAAAAGACATCAATACAAGAATTGAAGAATCCGCTTGGCTCCTTTTTAAAGTGCTTTTTTAGGAAGTACAGAGAGAGAAACAGTTTGTTTCAAGAGAGGGGATAGAGAAAAACGAAGATAAAAAGATAGGAAAAGAGATCCAAGAGTCGCAAGCAATGGACACATACAGAGAGATAGAGGGCTAAGAGTGGCAAAGAGAGAAAGAGTGATTCAAGGCTGACAGAATGGAACTAGCGCCGCTGGATCAAGAACACAATATGCTTGTTGTGACCATTACCACTCATCTCACAACAGAGAAGGAGGGGGCAGGGAGAGATCTGGAGGAGCTGTTCATTGGTGCATTGCAGGAGTTTTAAACTATTCATTATTAACATTTTATCAAACAATAAACCGATCACAGCTCGCTTCTAGATACTCCTGCAGGTAGCAGAAGACAATTTTTAAAGAATCAGAGAAAGAAACAGAGAAGAGTACTTGAGAGATAGAGAAATGTTGTAAAACGATGTCTTACATACGTACCATCGGGTGCTTTTGATTCAAGTTCTGAATTTACATCCCATGTTGTATCATACTCCGAGTTGGGGTCCTGAAAATATAATGACGGTTTAAAACTATCCAGTTTCTCTCAGTCTCGGTGTGGTGCGACCACTCCATTCCCCCAGTAGCAAGAAAAGTGAAACGTTCCATTTCCCCTAACTAATTAACAGAGTTTGAATTTGAATTTACCTCAAGAGCATCTGTAGACCCGGGCCACAATGGTGTTTTGTCTCTGACATCTGAAAATGTGTCAGATGTTTTAGACAAGCAATATGGATCTCAGATCTGCCAGAGAAAATCAGGGAGATAAAATCTTACCCTGAGATATAGTCGCTTTAGGAGTTGAAGTTCTGACAGGAGTGACTTTAGGAGTTGCCCCTTTTTTCGGAGTAGCCCGTGGTGTGGTCGCCTTGTCAAAGTTTGCAAGTCGTGTTGTTGAAGTAAAATCACTGGTAACTGAGCCTCGAGTATATGGTCTGACGGTACTAGCAAGCCTTGGTACTTCACTCTTCTGAGAACTGGGCTTTCCCAACTTGCTTGGCGCCTAGAAAAATGACTTTTTACATTCACATGGCTGATTCAGATATCTGTGGAATTGAATTACCGAAGTAAATTGCGGGACCTACCTTTGGAATTGGTTTTGTTTCGGGTGCTCTAGACCACGGTGAGCTGCCAGCTTTCCACAGAGTACATCGTTTTTCGCATTCCCCGTTCGGGGCGTCCAAAAGTTTGAGGATGGATGTTTTGCTTTCTTTCTTGAACGAATTAACTTGTGCTGAATCCAGACACGTCTTTAGTTCCGCCAGTGAACAGAATCGTTGATCCGGTTTTGAGCTTTGGATAGGAATAAGTTTGCTAGGATATTGCGCTTGATTTTTGCGTAGCTCTCGCCTCTCCATACCATCGAGTCGTGTGTGTGAGTGACACTCACTCAGTGAGTGTACTAAAGTCGCTCATCTCGACATCTCCAGACCCTGAGAATAGAACCGGAAAGTTGGAAAACTACGATCGCAATAAAGATATTGTTTGCTAATTGCGTATGGAATAGAGAATGAATGTGCAGTGCGTCGTTCAGTCTTTTAGAGCGACCACAAAACTGTAGTAGTACACTTATGAGCTGCAGATATAGTCCATGTAATGCCAGATATTATATACGTTATAGGATGTATGATGCCAGATATAATATTACATAATGCAAATATACCTACGCAGGAGCAATAACCGTGTGATCGATACGACACGTCATGTCGAATAAAATGAAAGAATGACTTACCATTTGTGGCTCTCTGTCCCCGATTCATCCGCATTTTTGATGTAGTCTGTATTATTTTTGTTGACGCTGTAGTTTGTCAGATGCACAAACCGGTTGGACAAGGATTTGCTTGAGTATGAATACCTAAACGAAGTATTGGAATTATAATTTATTTCTATCGAAGCTAGGTTGATATATTAGGATCAAATAATGAAATGATGAATCTAAATTTCTCCCCGACCTACTTTGATGAAGCAAACCGGACCAGTCCATTATCATAAAGGTAGATGACTAGAGGATCATATGAGGAAACATAGACATACATCCTGAGATCAAACTTTCGTCCATTTATAAGGAAGGGACTGGAGAGGTACCTCTGTACTACAATACTTCGTTTCCGAGGTATCTGGTTTAGTTTGTGTACTACTTTGATACCAATACCACGTGCTGAGGCCGGCTGAGGGATAACAATTAGTTAGTTAATTATGGAGTAATTAATAAATTTATTAATTAACTGTTGGGCTTGCATTATTACCGGTTTAATGATCCACTTTTGTTTGTGTCCCGTTTCGTCCCAGTACCGTTTAAAATTCTTCCACTCGCTTGGCAGGCAGAATGTCAACGGTAAGAAATCGTATTCCTAGTAACGGGAGAGTGTTACGTTACACACGTCTCTTAGCAGTTGCTATGGAGACCAAAACTCACAGGAACGGATCTGTAGCAGCTGTAGCAACATCTTTCTCTTTCTCACTCCCTCTCTCATTCCCTCGCCTCTCTGTTTTTAATTCTCTCTCTGTTTTTCTTTCTCTCCCTCCCGGCTCCCTCTCTCTGTCTACTCAGGGGTTTTTACCTTTTTCGTATGTCTCAACTGGGCTTTACTAAGATTTTTCCACAACTTATCCTTTCGGCCGATTTC
Source organism: Pleurobrachia bachei (assembly GCA_000695325.1). Classification (NCBI taxonomy): domain Eukaryota; kingdom Metazoa; phylum Ctenophora; class Tentaculata; order Cydippida; family Pleurobrachiidae; genus Pleurobrachia; species Pleurobrachia bachei. Next base: position 2,098 of record AVPN01000461.1, on the reverse strand, counting down.
AAAGGTTCCCGGAAAATGGTTCACTTTCTGGTGAGGTAGGATGTTCCGGAATGCTGATGGCTTCATATGTTTACCCCAGTACCCAATCCACTCTTTCTTTCCTAGGGGCGGTAAGGTTATCATTTACCTAACCATAGGCACTAAACTCAACCAGATCAGTAACATTCAATACTAAATGTAAACGTACGAGTAGATGGCACAAATCCCGCTTTGGCGATAATATTTTTGACCACGTTTGGTGTAATAGTGCTCATCTTCCATTTGAGTTGTTTGCCCAAAACTCTCGGCATCTTAGCAACTGAGGGGAGATGTGGACTTCTGTTAATAGAACGCCAGATGGGGGCGGAACCAGAGGGATGATGAGGGGCCTGGGGGAGGGGGGATAAAATAAGAAATTCAAATGGAGAGAAAGCGTGGCGATTCACTTAGTAACCATGGCAACACAGGGATGGGATATATGTGATCATGCATGAGCCTTACGGCTTACAACAATACCTCTCTCCGTTGCAGATGGAAAGTATAGGACAGGTGGACAGTTTTTAAAGAGAGAATTAGTGATGGGTGATCGGGTTGTGGTGATATCTGCCTCTGATCCCACTCCACTGTCTGTTGTTGTCACACTCTCACTCACCTCATCTCTGAAGGGGAAGTATTTGATCTAACCGAGAAGTTAGTTGTTATGTTCTAAGCCTCCTTTACACACAGTCTAACTACGCAAGAAGTTAGTTAGTAAATAAAATATAACCGAGATATTATAGTTTATAAATCACAGAAACTAGTTCGTTTCAAAATAGTGAAGCTACTCACGGTTTGTGTTCGAGTGAGGCCCAAGAGGTGGACGTGCGACTGGTAACCACGCTATCATCCCCGTCTATATCCGACAACTCCTCAAATTCCTCATCTGAAACACACACAATGTTACAAAGCAGAACCCACAAGGAAAGTTTCTATTCCAAACTACAAAATCTTGAACTTCATCACGCGGTGACCTTCGTCCGACAGAAACTCGTCCAGTAGAAGGAACTCTGGAGAAACGGGAGACTGGGAGGTAATGCCACGGTGTTCCGGGGGTATAGGTGGTAACCGACTTGTGACCACTGGTTTCGGCTGCTGGGTTCTGCTCGACAATAACTCGCGACGACGGGCGATAGTATAAATGGTGGGTAGGCTCATAGAGCCGAGTCATGGTTCAGCTTGGCATACCTTGAGAAATGTGTGAAGTGGAGGATGTTTGGGGCGAGAGAGATTGGGCGGGGAGCACGGGTAACAGACCCTCGGTGTAGATAAATTGTTCAGCAAAGGTACGAAAGGTCATGTCGAGAGTATCGCAGCCCGCAAGGCATGCTATATCTTGACGTGCTGCGTGTTTAAAACGGCGCTGCGTTCGAGATACATGCTCTGCTTAGCAGGGGGCACGTTTTAAAACCGAACCAATTTCACGAGATTTACAGGGACAGTGGCGAGGGGAATGGAGAGGGGGACACAAACTAAGAAGCAACTCGACACAAAATATAGAGAGATCTTCTCCTTTTCTCGCTAAAAACAAGAGAGCCCCAGTGTGTGCCCTATTTCTCAGATGGCATGCACCATGTGCAGTAACCAAATAGCGAGATGTGCTCGAGGTGTGGACCACACAAAAAATACAGCGCAACTCATCACGGCGAAAAAAAGACATCAATACAAGAATTGAAGAATCCGCTTGGCTCCTTTTTAAAGTGCTTTTTTAGGAAGTACAGAGAGAGAAACAGTTTGTTTCAAGAGAGGGGATAGAGAAAAACGAAGATAAAAAAGATAGGAAAAGAGATCCAAGAGTCGCAAGCAATGGACACATACAGAGAGAGATAGAGGGAGCTAAAAGAGAGAAAGAGAGAGTCAAGGCTGACAGAATGGAACTAGCGCCGCTGGATCACTGGAACACAATATGCTTGTTGTGACCATTACCACTCATCTCACAACAGAGAGGGGGCAGGGAGAGATCTGGAGAAGCTGTTCATTGGTGCATTACAGGAGTTTAAAACTCTTCATTATTAACATTTTATCAAACAATGAACCGATCACAGCTCGCTTCTAGATACTCCTGCAGGTAGCAGAAGACAAT